>OY294051.1:36118640-36150546 GCA_958510825.1 Brachypterus glaber | reverse complement strand
CTATACTTTTAGAGTTTTAAAACTAACATTTAGCTTAAATGTTCTTAAAGTAGTATATTATGCTAACTTCAACATTTGCATATAGTTTGGACCGAGTTCGGTTTGGACTTTTTATAGTTTGGTTTGGTCATACAGGTCATCTAGAAACAGTTTTTAATCCAAAAACGAGATGTATATTTACTGCTTTTTTTAGACATAATAAATAATTCGGAATCTGAATCCAAGTTTACACAAAATAATATTTAATGTTATTTGCAGTGTAGTTTTAGTTTGTTTAAACTTTGTGTGGGATGAATCCCTGTTGCATAAATTTAATTTAATTAAAAATGTATTAATTAATTGAAATTAAAAAACAACACGTCAAGTATATGAGGTCGCATATTTGACTATGAAATATAGGTGGGTAGTTATACTAAGGTAATTTACCCTTATTGTGTAGGTACGCTAGGGGTAATTGGTTAAAAAAAGGTATATAAAATACATGATGAATTCTTCATTTTTTTTATGAGAATATATCAACGAAAATATTTTTTTTTTCTGCTAATAGAAAAGTTAACATTTCTACAAAAACAAATAAAGTTTTCAAAATAACCTATTTCTTAATATTTTACTTTTCTGCTCGTTACCATGACAGCAAGCAGAAAAGTGATTTTTTCGCGCGCATAGTGTAGGCAACCGGCATGTCAATCGTAAAAGAGGTGTCAGTTATATGCGACAAGATGTTGGTCCGCCATTTTTTTTATATGAAATTTATTATTTATTTTGAATCAAACCTCAATTTCTTGTGCTAAATATTTGTGTGCTATATATTTGTTGTTACGAAGCAATTATGGAGAGTTACTGTGATTAGGATTTTACTTTTACACCAACAGATTTGCAGAAAATTGTACTCAAGTGCTGCGACCTTGTAAGGTAACTTAGTGTCCGAAATTTATTTATTTATTTTAGATCGTAGAAAAAATGTTGTTTGTATTACGAGCGCAAAATGTGATTTCTGCTTTCGCGTGATTGCTGATCTCGGCTAGACGCCTAAAAAAATATGTTTTTTAACATAATAATTAGATTTTATTTTCCCTGAAACTATATAGTTTGACTAGAATTTTGTCACCTACACATACCACCATCACCAAAAAAATACTAGTCACTCTTGATCCAATTGCGGACACATATCTGCGAGCTTAGTTCTTTACCCCTACATACTCAAAATAAACCTTAAATAACCTCAAAATTTGCTGAATGTAGAAATAAACATAGGTAATCGATTTAAACAAAAAATTATACATTACATAACTTTACATTATATATTTCTAACTTTATATCATATTTGGCGTTATAATTTTGAACACTCTGTATATATTTTACCATAGTTTACCTTGAAGAATTTGTTGAATGTAGAAATAAACATAGGACATCGATTTAAACAAAACATTATACAATACATTACATAATACATTTCTAATTTTTATATCATATTTGGAGTTCCAATTTTAAACACTCTGTATATATTTTACCATAGTTTACCTTCAAGAATTTGTTGAATGTAGAAATAAACATAGGACATCGATTTAAACAAAACATACATTAAATTACATTATGTATTTCTAATTTTTATATCATATTTGTCGTTATAATTTTAAACACTCTGTATATATTTTACCATAGTTTACCTTGAAGAATTTGTTGAATGTAGAAATAAACATAGGACATCGATTTAAACAAAACATTGTTTAAATTAAGAAAAAAAGTCGCCATATCCAAATTTTGGGCACTCTTTAATTTAAATGACCAGATAGTTGCACTAGAAATAAACAGGAACTATCCCCACTATCATAATAATAATAATAATATTGTATTTATGCTAAAATATTTCTTCATGGCTTGTTGCATACATATCATACTAAATTATTGTTTTAATAATTATTTTAATAATTATTTTAATTATTTGGTTAAATGTGGTATTTTAACTGAAGCACTATCACGAATTTTAACCGCACATGCTGTTTTTTAATAGGTTCAATGTTATTTTTTCCCTGTTTACTTGTCAATACACGAGGTTGCACTATTTAGTAAAATTTATGTACAATAAAATCAAACCATATAAATAAAACCTACACTCAAAGTTTTTATATGCAAACTAGTTTCAAAAAGCGAAGGTCGATTTCTTTAAATTTGAATCGGTATAATAATGGCTAGGGTTAACTCAATGAGTTTAAACCTAAATAGATGAAACGTTGCAAGCACCCTGTCAAAACATCGGCACTATTGTACACTAGAGCCATCTAGTTTGCAAATTTCAAACTAGGTGTTTGGTTTGATTTTAAATTCTGTATCTTTAAAACATTATATTCTAGCAAAAAACTGTATATAACATTTTTTATAGGGCTTAAAGAGAGCTTTTATTTAAAATATAATTTTTTGAAATCGGGTTATAAATATGTGAGATATGCTAAAAAAGCCTTTTACTGCTTTAAACGTCAATATCTCAAAAACAATGCGTTTTAGGAAAACGTTGTTTATAACATTTTTTGACCAATTTAAAATTATCTTTTATATAAGTGCTAAATTAACCAAATACAATAATAATTGCCTTAATTATAAACAAAAAACGCTAAAAATAGAAGTTTTACCCTATTTTTACCCCCTTACCCCCAATCGTTTACCCCCAAAATCTAATCGGCTCTTCGGAATACGATAAGAAACAATATGCAAAAACCGCAAACCGATATCTCATGTAAAAATGGAGTTAGAGAGTTTACACCCAGACAGACAGACAGACGGACGCAAAAATTTTTTTACTGATTTCGACTCAGAATGGTCTAAAACCTCGAGAAATGTGAAAAAAACGTGGTCAAAGATTTTGACTTTTCGGCGAAGATTTCAATACACTCTTAGTAGCACTAAGTGCCGATGTAATTGGATTTAAATATTTCCAGGAAACATTATTTTAGACGTTCATGAAAAGTTAATAAACTTTAGATATGTTTTGTTGAAGTTGTTTAATTTTTCGTGTTAAAAAAATCACCAGACAATTTTGGAAAGCACTCTTTCATTAAAATAATTATTATTTTATAATTGTTGAGTTTTTTGGGTTAGTTAGGAAATTCCATTATTTGTATTTTTTTCCTTATTTGGATTTTTTTTATTACTTGCACTTTGTTTTATTGATTCATTTTTTTTGTTTCTCTCCCATTCCAACGATTTTTCTTTAGTAATTTATTCGCTTCGTGTCCTTTAGGGATTTTCGTTGATCGCACATCGTTCTTGAGGTATCATTACGGACTTACGGATAAATAAAGCACTCAATAAAAAAAAGGTCTGGTTGGGCCAACGAGAATTTTTCAGAAAAAATTAAATTTCAACTTTATCAGTTAACATTCCAAGTGAGCTTTCGTAGGTTGTTGACGGAGGCACACGTACCAAAAGATCTGGTTGTGTAAACTATATAATATTAAAATATGAAACAACCATTTTTATTTTATTGTATCCAGTGCTCTACACACAAGCAATTGAAAGTTATTTAGGATTTTATCAAAAAGATTTTGGTGTAAAAATTGATGATTCTAGACTAAAGTTTAAAAAATAACAAAGAATTTAGTAAGAAAAGTGACAAAAGTAAATTAAAAATAAAGTATAATAAACTAAATTATAACGTATTGTAATTTATTGTCACGAATAAAGAGAACATTTTCGCTCAGTGGCGACTTATTTATAAAGACAAATTATTTCATTAAGGAGTTGTTGAATTTACAAATACGATCTAAGTGGCTAAGTAGGGCCCGTCTGTTACAATCAAGTCGTTTGACTTAATAAAATTAAATGCTCCCCCTTGGTTGATAAAACAACAACAGTGCAGATCCGTATTCAAAATTAATTTTGAATTAACCTTAATTTTAAAACAGCAAAATCTAGAAGATCTTGATAAAAAATCCTTGCAAAACGATAACTAAGTTTTTTGAAACCTTTCTGCTTTACCTAGTAACAACCCTATAATATTTTGTTATTATTAAATAGAGAAACTAATTTTCAATAAAAATTTAAATGAAGTACTTATTTATGTTGGACTTTAAAAATAAGTTTACCAAACAAAATTTTACATTAAAAGGCCATAATGGAGCTCTCTACAACTAGAATTATGAAACAAAAGACGTCTACCCTATCTCTATCTCATTTGTGCTACACTTTCCAGCCAACCAAATAAATACTGTATTTGTTTTTCATACAACAAATACAGTATTTATTTCGTTGGCCGGAAAGTGTAGCACTGAGCGACAGGAACGAACATAGCTAATGTGAATCTGTAGAATAAGATAATTCTACTAAAATTTAGATGGCGCCAGTAATTTCTTCAATAAAAATAATACTCTTCGCCCGGCCAAGTAAATATAGTATTTGTTCAACAAAGAACAAATACAGAATTTGTTTGGTTGGGTGGAAGTGGGAGTGTATGTATGTCTTCTATCCTTTTTGGGTAGAACTTTTGTCCCTGCCTAATCTAACGGGAGAAATCGCCATTGTTGTTCACAAAAGCAAACCGAAAAAAAAAAATCAGAAATTTGGACAACAAGATAAATTGTTGTGCTTACCAAGTCCTGAAAATCTAAGTTATGTTTTTGCCCTTTACCAAGATACTTTTAGGGTACTTTAAACATTAAAATAACTGTCACATATTTCGAGTACTGTATGGAGGAATATGTTGATTATTTTTTAACGTTTTTATCGACCAATCATTTAACAGGATCTCTGACCACTTGTTTATTTCGGTCCAATCATATATTTTTCTACTGCAGAAAATTCTAGTGAGAATCGCTGTAGTATTTCTCTTTAACAACAAAATTTCATGCCTAAAACTAATTAATAAAGAAATATGAAATTATTACTATTTATAATTATTGTTACTACTTTATTATTTACCAAAATATACCACAAAATATTCTTTTTCTTCAAGCGTACTAAAATGTTCATATTTTATAACTGAACACACTAGTTAGAAGTGATCTAATTTTACAGTAAAAAATATGAGTTCATTGTTGTACGCCGTAAAAAAGTTAGTTAGCAAAACCACCACTCTTTGACTTTAATGACAGCCATACTTCAAACTTGTTTGTTTATTATGTAAACAGGTGGTTAACTCGAGATTCTATAGAAAAACTTGTATGACATTGATTAAAAGCCATTGAAGAAAAATATATTGTTTATACACCTACAAATATCTTCGAAATTGCAAATGCTACATTAGACAAGTTACCATCGAAGTCGCGAAAAGTGTACGATTTAGCCTACGAAAAAAATTTAAAATGAGCTAAGGAAGGTTTAAGTTTATTTCGTTTGGACTTTTTTAATAAAAGATAAGTAATTAAACAATTTAAATGCCCCGGTCGTAATTATTTCTAGACAGCTAATTTTCATGAAAAGAGTGATTTTTTTCCCGCATGATTCTTAGCCTCTAGTGTAATTATATATGATAATCTTTACAAATTATTCTCAATTTATCTATGCACTAGGGAACTACCAAAACGCCATGGTCTCACCCTGTTATAGGCGGCTATTACACGTAGTATAATTTATCAAATGCATTCAATTGCACATCCTTATTGAGTTTAGCTGCTGTAGGTACTTACCATATTAAACTTAAACGAATTATAATAAAAATATGAAGTAATATTAACAATAACAATAATAATAACAATAACTTTTAAATTATAGTACCTACTATAAACAATAAATATAAAAAGAGAGTCGTTATTCTTAATAATACTTTTTATTTACTACTTATGTCATAATTATAGAATATTTTAAGTGTATTAGGGCCACTTGCAAGAACTTTTGGTCTGGGATTATCTCAGCTAAACCGAGTTTAAGTTAAAAATGCTGCGTTCTGATTGGTCGGCTCTCAATTTAATCCAAGTTTAAAGTCAAAACCATCACTGGTGCAAGTGGCAGTATACAGACAAAACTGTTTCTTTACCAAAAACACCACGTCGTCGGCTGTCTATATCACCTGACCTCCACTTTTAAGGTGAATAGTTCGACCGTTAAAAACTAGTTTTATCTGTACAGTATGGTTTACTTATTCAGGAGTCAGACTAGCTCATTGATGCTGGGAATGCATCTGTCCTGGATTGGTGGGTACCATTACTGGTTGAGGACGTTTTTGATCTTTTTGTGGGTGTAGTGGATTTCGTGATCGTAATCTAGAAAGTTTGAGATGAGGGAGTTTGGGTGATCTAAATTGTCTTGTAAAAAAGACGTGCTGTAACGTATGATTTCCGTTTTTAGGAGGGGCATGTCGAGATCTCTGTGTATTTGGTTGTTCCTCATGAACCAGGGGGCATCGAGGCATATTCCGAGTGCCTTGTTTTGGAAGGCCTGAAGTTTGGCTGAGAGCTTTTTGTTAAGGGTGATTTTGTTCCAGGCTGGGACTCCATAGAGGAGTACCGGCTTTAGGGTTTGGTTGTAAAGAAGAAGTTTGTTTGTTTGTTCTACCTATTAGGTGGTAGAGTTTGGAGAGGCGGCAACTGGCTTTACTAATGAATTTTTACATTTAATAAGTACCTATTTTTGCCCTCTTGCACGGCTTGTTATATTTTTACAGCATTTTTGCCATACTTTATTTAACGGATTATCGATGAAAATATCAAACTGAAGTGCACTAACAAGCTGACAAGCTTTTCTAGGTTAATAAAAATCCAATTATGCAAATAAAGCCCGGATATAAAAATTATTTTTACAATGTTGGTAAGCTGAGAATAGTTCACAGAACCACGAGCTAATATTCTTAAAATTCAGAGTTTTTTAGAAAAACGTGCTTTTATACAAAGTGAATAATTGTCTTTCTTTTTTCTATAATAACATGTTGACAATCCGCATAATTTACATATTAACTATTAAAAAAAAATAACAAAAATAAAAAAAAAACTTTTTGGTTTGGACTTTTTCAATTTTTAGGCAGAGCCGAGTAAAAAAAAGCACTCGGAGTGCACTGAAATAGGTTTGCGTCGAGGTGCGTATACTATTTTTCCTACGACCTAACACATAAAAAAAAATCGCAAAAATTTACTTAAAATTAATTTTATTATGACGTTTTGTGTTTGGCGTTAACTTGTTTTCTGACAGCAGATATGTAAAATCACTTTCCGACCGCTGTTATGGCAACGGGTGGAAAATAAGCACTAACTACTAACTAGGTCGTAGGAAAAATATGAAATATAACCCATTAATAAAATGAAAAATATGCATTAGGCATGTCATTTATGCTGAAAACTCCGTTTATAAACTGCTTTTTAAAACCCTAGTAGTCGGAAAGCTGTTATTTTTTCCCGGCTGATTTTTGCATGTCTGAAAGTACGTTCTAATTAATAATAATTTTCAAATTGCCAGGTTCTGGATCCGGTTACTTTAGAATAGTTGTGTAAACTATGAAAATAGCCTAATCTAAATCTAGTAAATGTAATGTGTAGACAGCGCACAGACGGGTATTTGGCTGAAGTCGGTCATAAAAACTTTAGCGTAAGCAGAAAGGGGAAGGTCCTATATAAAGTTTATGTTTATGTTTTTTTTTAACCTTGTACTATTCTACTTAATTAAGCATCCCCTAATTCCAGGACTTGTGTGGGCTAGTAGTAGAGGGAACCACCGGCATTAATTGACTTTTGAACCAATATATCTAGGGAGTACGACTTCGCCAAATTTCAATTATTAATTAACTGAAAAAGGCAATTGGCGCCAGTGAGGTTTGAACTCAGGATCATTAGCTCAGTGTCAATGCTATATCGATGCCTTAGACCGCTGAGCTAAATCTCCCAAGTGAAGAGATTGTTAAATGAGATGCAGTATATCCCTCACTCCCCGTACATTCCTAGCCCCACTACGATCGGTCGAAACTCGTCGTTAAAAAAAAACATCCTTGTTCAACTTAACTGTAAATCTCATAATATGTACGAAATTTGCAAGAAGTCACTCTGAAAAACTGTGGACGGCTCCGTTTCTTCTTGATCAGACTCTTCTGAAATGGAGCTGTTCTGAAGAGTCTGAGCAAGACGAAATGGTGCCGACCACAGTTTTTCAGAGTGTGACTTCTTGTAAATTTCTTACACATTATGGCATTTACAGTTGAGTTAAACAAGGATTGTTTTTTTTTTAACGACTGAAAACTTTAATTTTTATTTTAAGACTTATTATGTATATATATATAGCTATCACAGGCCATTTAGGCCCACAGCTTAGTAATGTTCTTCCACACTTTTCTGTCCTTCGCTTTCACTCTCCAGTTCATCACGTTTTTCTCACTTAAATCTTCTAATATCGCAACACTCCATCTTCTTCTTGGTCTTCCTTGTTTTCTGTTTAAGTCTGGTCTTGTAAACGCAATTTTCTTTACTCCTCTTATCTCCTCCATCCTCTCCAAATGCCCTAACCATTGTATACGTCGCGATTTTACTACATCCACAATATTTTTGCCATTATACAAGCCATAAATCTCCTCATTTGTTCTTCTGACATACCCATCTTCCACTTTTCTTCCTCCAAATATTCTTCTTAAAATTTTTCTCTCCCATCTCAGTAGACATTCTTGCATTGTTATACTTACTTACTTATTATGTATTTAGTAAAATTCAGCCGGGAAAAAATAAATTTTTGAAAATATTCACCAGCTCTTAGAGTATAGATAAAATGTTTCATAAAACTGAAATATACGCTGACAGGCCTTTTTATTATCTGTTTACAATATGTCTGTTTAGATGCACTACTTTCAGTTATTACAGTCTCTCAAACATCTGTTAATAATCATCGGTGGTAACTTTCCTTGAAATCGTTAACTAAACAGCTGAGGAGAGTGAGATTGACTTTTTATCTAATTTCAATCCGTAAATAATTACACAGGCCCACAAAAAACTAAAGTGAAATACTATTAAACACTGTTTAATAGTACGTTAATCAGCTTTTTTCGAATTTTTTTTTTTAAGTTTAATCCCCTAAAACTTTTTTATTTTTGGGAGGATTACTTTCAAAAACAATAGGGATCGTCCCCTCATAGAACTTGATTTTTTTTAAACATTCGAGTTTATCGGATTATCCGTTCTTGAGTTATCGTGTCTACAAAAAAACGTGACATCGGACAGACGGACGGACACTTTCAAAGTTTATTATTTTTTCATGAAACACATTTGTTTCCAAGAATTTTGTGTCTAGGACGTTTTTTTGGCGATTTTGGGAGTTTCGAAACTACCGTATTCTAGCGCAGTGAATAGTATAATAATAAAATAATCCAAAACTTTAAAGCTTATCCAAAGTAAGTGCGGTTGAACCGTACCGTTATCAGTTTATTAAGCATTGTTTGAAAACGCATTTAAATAATAAAAACTTTATTTTTTTTTAAACAAAACATGAAATGTTTTCATATTAGTATTTAAAATGTTTTGTTATTTAAATTTTTATTAAAAATATTTAAAAGAACTGGATTTTTGACGTCAATTAATAAGAAAAATTGGCATGACGTATTCACCAATCCGATAAATCATGATCATCAAAAGATATTTTTGTAAATATCCCAAAATAACAAAAATTACTATATTCGTATTATTTATTTGTCTTCATTAACTGAAAAGTTCTATATGTTAACGGAAAATTTGCACTTTGCTTAGTAGGGGGAAATCACTATATGTGGGACATACCTCTTTCTGAGCTATGCTTCGTAATTTTTGTTTTTTTTTTCACCATGCTTAGATCGCCCTAAAAAATATTAAATAAAAGTAAAAATGTCAAAGTTTAGGCGGCTGGGGTTTTGACAAATTTAATAAGTCAATTTTACCAAGTCAATTTTTTTTAATAATTTTGATATTTTATTGACGATAGGTATTAGAAAACTGTTTGAATTTGGTATAGGAATAATTTTTACTATAGGCTACTACACGGAAAGAAATTAGTGGGCTCTGCGCTATACATTATAAGATATTTGGTAACAGTGGCAAATTATAGTGATTTAAGCTATAGATTATAAGGGACACAATAACTAATAATGTTAAAAATAAATTGGAAACGATTATATATATTACAGACACGATTATATTTATTACAGGCACTATAATAAATTTACAGAAATTTTATTATATTATAAAAATTATTAGCACGGACAATAATTAAATCTATTTAAGCTATAAATGCCATACTATTTGTTATATTTTATTATTCACTAAACAATTAAAGTATTTCATATAAATTTTTACACTGACTGCCATAATTGTAAGAGAAAGCCTTGTATTTATATAATAAGCGATTATAATTTGCTTGGTATGTGTGTTATAGCGCTCCTAGCTATAATTTTTTTTTCCCGTGTATATAGTATTTCACTTTACCAGTTATGGGAACGTTCAAGTATTGCGTAACGCAAATTTTAATTACTTTGGACCTCCACCTCCCCCCTGTAACGCTATTTTCCTATACCATTAACATAGGCGTAATAAGTACGTATAAAAGATTAAAAATAAAACTTTGAAAAAGCCGTCTAAAAAAAGTGTCCCGTTTATGGTAATCTCGCCCTAGTGTAAAATAAATACGGAGAAAACTCTTTAACTGAAAAGCAATTACGTTGAGGTCGTTTATTTGCAATCAATTTTAACCTCAGTTCGAAATAGTTTTAGAAACATTATCGACAAAACCTCTATACTATCAATCAATAGTGAAATCAACCACGAGACAGTTTAAATTATTTATTACCCGACTACGCAAAACGGAGGAGGCCTGAATGCTTGTTTGTCTGTTTGTCTGTTTGTGGTTTTGTTTAATCCCCGATAACTTAACAATGGCTGAATCGATTTTGCATGATTTGCCTTTATTATACTATTCACAGCGCCTGCACTAAAATAGTATTATACGGTAGTTTCGATTTAAAAAAAAAAACTCAAACATCGTCTTAGACGAAAAATTCTTGGATATAAATTTGTTCTTGAAAAAATAGGCAACTTTTTTTACTTTTTTTACCCTTGGGCCGGCCCTATCGGCCGGCCCTCGGCTTCTAAAATCCTACTCAATCCAAAAATTTAACTTTTCGCCCTTGTATTATACATAACTATTGAATTGGCCAGAAAACTAAAATTTGACGTGCACATACAGAATAGTATTCGGGTTCCAAAAAAACTTGATTAAACCCCCCTAATTATAAAATAGGAAAAAGTATTTTTAGATTCATATATAAATCAATAATGTATTCAATCACGAGATACCTAAATTATTTATTTGTAAACGAAACTTTATATCATAAAATAGTTAAAAATTAAATTAAGTATACTTCAGTTTAAAATGCATTATATTTATTTTAAAATGCAAGAATAACTATAAATGTGGGTACTCTACATCATTTTTATTAAATATACCAGGTGGACCACCTAAGAAGGATCAACATACAAGGTAAGTTCATTAAAAAAATATAAAACAGAGTATGTAAGAATAGTAATTATATACCAAGATAGAGAAGATATTTTTTAAAGCCGACCGTACTAAAGTTTATTTTTTTAAGGTATAGTTATTTTAAACCTTCCCGCTTGTAAACAATCTCGAAATTACCATAGCAACGTAAGATACGCATGCGTCGTATGCGAAATGACTATGCCCAATTTACACAGCCGTAAAACGTTGACGTGCCATTAATGAGAACAAAACAATTGTTTATTCTTCTAAATTATTGGAATAAAAGCGATTTTATATGCAAATTTTGTTTCTACAGGAATACAAAAGTGTTTTTAGCCACAGCTTTATCAATTCTCTTTTTTTTTACATCAAAACATAAAAACAAAGTAAGTAAACAAAAATTATTAATTTTGGTTATGTTGACATTCAAAACAAGCCACATGCTTCAGTGTAAACCGGACTTTGTGGAGTATTTAGCGGCAAATTTAAAATAACTATACCTTAAAAAAATAAACTTTTTTTTTTAATCACGAGCTGCGTAGCAGCAAGCGATTTTAGAGTGCGAGGCTATAATAGTCTTCTCTACCGTAGTTTTTATATTATTTTTGTCACTACTAGCACTATTTAACTATATATTAATATATATTAATTATAATTTTAATAAAATATATGTTATTGTAAATTATACAAATAAATATTCCATATTTGGAGTACATAAGTAATTTAAAAGTATATAGAAACAAGTTTCTTAAGTACTGACGACAGTAATTTTGTGTATAAATGTCAAAAGAGGATAAGGATTTAATTATTTTAGCCAACCTTTAATATACCAGTTTAACGGCCATATTTAAAAATTCACAAAATTTTTCTGAGATGACGCTACTGGCAGTCCTATATAATTCTACCAATCTACGGCCCGTAATTGTACATTTAACGCGTAGAGTGCCATTCATATGTAGAATTTCGGCGAATAATAGTTTTCTATAGTGCCTGCCAGTAGAGTCATCTCGTAAATTTTTTGTGAACTTCTAAATATGGTCGTCGTTGAACTCGTATATTACTTATAACAAGTAAGTAATAATGGTTTTTAACATAATGGTTTTTAACAATCATATTGGCAAAGACTGAATAATGATGATCTACAAAAGAGAGAGGAGAAAGGGGAGCTTGCTTATTTTTATTGGCGTGGAAGTGTAGGGTCACTTGATCGATTGTTGCTTTGTCTAGTTGTTGGTGGTGTGACGGTTTGTGCTTTTTATCCTACGAAAACTTCCAGAAACCCAAATGGCTAAACACCAGTAATCTAGACAAAGTAAAAACCGATCGAGTAACCCTATGGAAATGAGGGTACTACGTCTTTTTATTTAGAGAGATAAAGCCGAAATATAATTATAACTAGTAATTTCTGACAGAAATAAAAGTTTTCAATTAACTCTCGATTAAAAATTAAGTTGTATTAGGGCGCCAGTGTAGATTTGCCAAACTATACGCGTAGATAGATTTGGTAGTTTTTTTTGGTATCGCCTGTAGGCTTCTGTTCAGGTAATTCAAGGATTACACCAACAATTAAAACTATCAATAGCCGTTTTAAGTATTCCCAATATCTTTTCAACATTATTGTAAAGAATTAAGATCAAAAACAAATTCTTGCATATTTTCGTCTTTCAAAGTTATACCTATTGAAAAATATATTTGTAACCTTCAGCGGATGCAAATAAAGAGATCTTTAACACAAATATGGAGTTAAAACTAATAAATTAATACAGGTTTATCTTATATTGACGTAGGTCTCAAAAATATTTTCTTGTTGAATTTATCTTTACCTAATTGTAAAGTAAAGTAAAGTAAAGTAAAAAATAATTTTTGTTGAGTTTTTTAGTTGAAGTCAGATAAGTGGGCTACAACTGGGTAAGTTGGACCCTCTTATTTTTTCGTGTACTTAATTGAAGTTTAACTTGTGCAACTTTTGCATTGTAGAAGATTTTTTTTAAGTTAAAACCTACTTAAGGCATGTTTTGTAAATTGATTAAAATCTAGCGGGTCCAACGTACCTCAGGGGTGGCCTACGTATCTGACTTTACCTTATAATGCGTCATTTAATTTAAAAAAATTATGACGTCAATTTCAACGACAAATATCTCGTATAATATGCATATTATACGCAAATGTGCACATATAGAACATATAGCACATGTGATAAACCTTAAATTGTAGTTTTGTCAAATTTTCAGGACAAGTTTCATCAAATCCTTAAGACATTAAGACATATACAGGGTGATCCATAACTGGCATGCCAAAATTTAAGTGGTGATTCTAGATCCAAAAATATAAAAAAAGTTCCTATAAAGGTTGGTCCGGAAATGAGCCCTAAGGGATCTAGGGCCCTTTAAAATTGTAATAAAAATAAGGTTTTTAATTAATAACTCGTGTACCGTTTAAGCTAGAGCGGCGAGCTTTTGCATGTATACTAGAATTAATAAGGGCAATAAGTTTATGTTAATTTATTTTTTTAATTTATCCAGAGGCGTGCCTAGACGGACAAAATATATGAGGCTTAAAACAGTTTTGCCCCAAACTTTTCTATGTGTATGTTTTTTGGATTTGTTGTAAAAAATATAGATTTCTAGAGTAAAAATACATATAAAATATCATATAGTGTAACACTGTAGGAGCAACCGTTATCAAAAAAAATGCAAAAGAGGAAGTAACATTTTGTGCCACCAAAAACGTTACTTTTTAAAAGGCTATTACTCCTTTAATATTAAATTTAGGTGTTTTGGTGTATAATACTTTTTTGTTCAGTTTTAAATGAAGAATCACCCTGCAGCATTAAAATTTTATTGGTGCTTTTTTTTGTTCCCCATTCAATACGTCATCTTCGAAGGGCCGTAGCTCCCTTAGGGCTCATTTCCGGACCAACCTTTATAGAAACTTTTTTTCATATTTTTGGATGTAGAATCACCTCTTAAATTTCGGTACGCGAGTTCTGGAACAGGCTGTATCTTACAGATATGTTTTAATACATTTTTTTTAATACGAATTATAGGCATTTATTTGCAAAATTTGCCACTTTATAATTAAACACCCTGTATGAGTGTTGTTTTTGGTTATGTTATACGGTTATGCCGTATAGTTCAGACGTAGGTGTAATTAATAACATAAATACACATACGCATTTTCGAGACAAAGACTTACTATACGTAATTGTTTATAATTATTAATAAATATTGTAACAAAATGCATCATACTATATCATTTAATATGCAAATGACAAAAATACCACGAATTTCTATTGAATGTACCAACTACATATTTAGTCACTTCAGAGCAGAATTAATATATACAGGATGTTTCTTATAATAAAACAATTATTTAAAGAGGTGTACGGTATTCAATACATATGTTTTTTTTTTTCTGGATAAATATTAGTTTTAGAAGTTCGAAAGTCAATTAAAGCCGGTGGTTCCCTCTACTACTAGCCCACGCAAGTCCTGGACTTAGGAGATGCTTAATTAAGTAGAATAGTACGAGGTTAAACGAAATGCAAAATGTAGATAAAGTTAAATCATAGCCTTCTTTTTTCAAACTGAAATTTAAACAACAATTTTTTATGAAAACCACAACTATAATTTTGTTGATGTATTTACAATTATTTTAAGTGGTTTGTAAAATGTATGGTATTTCTTAATGAATATTAGTTTAAAATTATTATTATACAGTTTTTATCTACATTTTTTGAAATTTAAAATATCTCAAAAATTAAAAATGTTAGACCTATAATGTGACCTATCTAACATCTTGAAATTTCACATTCACATTTCACACAGAATTCGAATATATACAAAGTATTTATTTTTAAGTTACTTAAACAAAAATACGTACGTGTTGATGTAAATGAAGAGTTTCTGTTGTTTTTCCTTTTCGGGCTTTTAATAGACAACCTTAGAGAAGTCCTTTGAAAACTATTAAGTCTATAATCAAAATCATAATCATCGTAATGTCTATTAAATTTGGCAAATTCATTAAAACTATTCACATTATCAAAAAACGCATCATCAGGGCAAGTTAAAATGGGTTCGCAATGTTCTTTGATAGGTATTTGCAACAATTGTGCTGCTTTTGGTGGAATAACTTGCGGGGGAGTGGTGAACACTTCAACAGTCTCACGTTTTTTTGCTTTTTTCGAAGGTGTTTTGGTTTTATTTTGCTCAGGTTTCACCATTGGGGTTTTTAAAATGGTTTCCACAGGTTCCCTAAGGAAATATTCCTTGTAGGTATTTTCCGTTTGGAGGAAATTCCGTTTAAAATCTTGTAAACTAGACATGGAAGACGTTTTTTCGGCTAAACCGTTATTGTTTTTCGAACTCAAGAGTTTTGTACTGATAAACCTCAAAGAGGCGCGAACCGATTTCGATCTTTTCAGTTGCACTGATTTTCTTCTTTCAGTTACAATATCCGCCATGTTTTTCCGGTTTTTCTTCAGGCTATCGGTTAACTTTCCCATTATACATCACAAAGTTTTATTGCACGAAAACACATCACAAAAAAAATCACCATTTAAAAAATTTCACATAAAATTTTCGAAAAAAATATCGGTTACGGTAAAGTGACGCTTTAATATGTACACGCGACTAGCGCATCACCAAGCACATGGCAATACTGGATTTGTATTTAACAACTTTGAAGAACAGCTGCTTTTCAAACAAAAGCATAGTAGTATTAGGGGGAAGGTACTGTGAATAAACCGCTTTGATAAATAATATCTACCAATGTTGCCAATTGTACGTTTTTTCGTTATCTATACCTATTTTCTCCCAAGAAGAGAGGCTTAAAAGTTAGGTTTTGAACCAGTTTTTCAGTTATAGCAAAAAGTAGCTATACCTAGTGGATTTTTTTTGTATTTGTTTTTGGAGCCCTGAGGAAGTAGGTTAATTATATTTTACGAAACGTCGGCTTGTTTGAAAAGGTGGTTTTCTCAAAAAATAAAGACCCACCAAGCCAAAACCTAAATATATTTAAAGGTAGTAAAGGCAGTAGTTTTTAAAAGTCAAAATTAGGTGTTTTTCAATTAACTTTTCAATAGACACAAAATGGTTTATTTGCATCTAAAAAAGAAATTTTATTTTAGTCAGTACGCGCCAAGCGCTTTTGTTTGTTTGTTTATTTAACCACGTACTGTTCTACTTAATTAAGCATCCCCTAAGTCCAGGACAAGCATTTATCTTTTGGTCAAAATATCACTGATTTTGAATATTTTCAGAGTTATTTTGGGCCAAATATTTTGGGAGATACCCAGTCGTATTCAAAATGGTTAGATAATAAAACATGTAATAAAGGGTTACATTTGAAGGGTGGAATGTCTACCTAACAAGAGTATTTTTTACCCAAGTACCGATTTAATTAGACCCTTTTTAAAGAACGTGTTTAGAAACTTTTTTTCATGCAATTTTTAAACAGATTTTGTGTTTTGAAAAATCTTCCTAATATAAGATATTAAAGATTTTGGCTTTCTTTAAGAATCGACAGTTTATTTTATTGCATTTAGACATACCAAAAAACTCTGGAGTCAGATAATCGAACTGGAAACATGGCAACATCGTAATTAGTGGTACTTTTCAAATTTAAGCCTTAAGACTGCTCAAAATAGAGATCTATAATTTGCTAAAGATCAGGTATAAAAAATAAAAGCTGAGAAAGTCACATTACAAGCATTTTTACAGCACTTTAACATTGATTTGTTATTTTAGACAGATTTCCTGTAATGGGTGTCAGCTAATATAGGGTGTGGGAGGTTTGCAATAGATGGGTTGACTGAGGGAAAAACGAAGTATACAAGGTGATACGAAAATTAAGTTTCAGATTTTAAGAGATCATTCTGTATAAAAAAATTAAATAGGGTTTGCTATTTCCCAAAATTACTGTTGAACTAAACTAAACTACCCACTAAATCATGAAAAAGGATCGTGATAGAAAAAAAATCATTTTTTTTTGCTAAACGTCGAGAAAAATCAAAATAAGCAACAACAAAAATGATGTCTGTCTGTATCCACGGTAAGTTAAGAATTCTTTAAGCTAGAGACTTGAAATTAGGTATGCAGATGTATTGTTATATTATCTTGGACAAGTACGTATTTGAGCGAAATCGATTGGAGGGAAGGGGGGTAAAACGGGGGTTAAATTTTTGTTTTGGTCGTATTTTTTTATTATTTACAATAGAAAAAAAAATAAAAACCACATAAAACTTTAAATAAAACTACACAAAAAATGTTATTATCTTTTTTTTTTCCAGCGCCCCCCTCTACCCCAAAATGTAAAAAATTGTTTCTAGACATAACTTTATTATTATTCATAATAAAAAATTTAGAAACCACATAAAAATTAAACTAATATTACACAAAAAAAATAATATTTTTTTCCATGATTCCCCCTTATCCTCAAAATGTAATAAATTGTTTCTGGACATAACTATTTTAGTAACTATTCAGAATAAAAGAAAAATTTTAAAAAGTACCCAAAAGGTAAAACAAAATTACACAAAAAATGCTATTCTCATTTTTTCATGACTCCCCCTCTCCCTAAAATTTAATAATTTTTTTCTGGACATTTTTATGACAAAACATTTTGGTTTTCGACATTTTAGTATTTAATTTTTCGTCCTCGAACCGTGAAATTTCACCTTCAAATGAACTTTTCTCAAAAACGGTTAATCCTACAGTATTACAACAAGAGTACCTTTTTTATGTATTTTGACCTGAGGAATCATATTTCAAAAATAAAATTGCAAAAAAGTTACACAGAAAAAAGTTTGGGACAAAAAACTGATAAGGCCCCCCCGTTTCGCACACCCCTGGTTTAAATAAGTACGTGAAAATGACATACAAAGATGGGCCTTATTAGGATTAATTCACGTGCAAAACCTCGTTAACATATCTCAAAGGGTTCCTGAGTTATTAAATAAAAACCGATTTTTTTAGCCAATTTCAAAAGGGCGTAGCTCCCTTATGACGCATTTTTAGACATATGTTTATAGGAACTTTTTGTCATATTTTATCATGTAGAATCACCTGTTAAAATTTCCTACGCTATTTCAAATACACCCTGTATGTAGGAACAAAATCATTCGTTACTTTGTTGTTCCTTGGTCAACCTATGAATCTGATGCAATTCCTCTTATTTTTATTGATAAACAAATATTGTAATCTTAATCATACTGATTTTCGCGCAATTTTTTATTCGTGATGTTTTCATTGATACATTTTGCAAGCATTTAAAATGAGGGACACTACTTCAAATGTTGCTTTATTTACTGTTTAAAAATAGTATATTATTCAACTAGCGTATAATAATTGATATTATTCAGTGAGGGTGAATTTTGGGACACGAGCCGATAGGCGAGTGGCCTAATCGCCCAAATAATTAATAGATATTATATGCGAGTAGAATACTATACTTTATCCACGGCCGTTTTAGGTTTATTTTTATAGACCCGTAAATAATAGGCCTATTAATCAGGTAAATTCAAAAGTTATCTAAAAATTGAAAAAAAAAAACTAAAAATTAAAAAAAATAAATATTGAAATAAATCTCCATAACCCCTTAATTGGGAAGATATTATTAAACAAAGTTAGTAAAGAGAGAATTAATTTTAGTTTTTAAATAATCCGTTCCAAGAACGGGCTTCGCGGCTAGTTTAGAATACATTGGTATCAAACGAATTTTGATATGAACCTCCTCATTTATAAATGATGATGTTATATCTGAATTTGTAATAACACGCTCTATATATTTTCAATGCAAACGTGGAAATGTAAATTACACAAAATTTTATTCCAGTACACACACATAGTTTTAGAAAAATATGCAAAAATTAATTAAATTATAATTGAAATATGCATTTAACGCTTTTTACATGAAAAAGGGATTTAGCATTTATTTTAATATTTTCATGCATAAACTGGACTACAAACTACCAACGTTTAACGGTTAAATGTTAAAACTTTAACCTGAATAGCTTTTTATATTTATGAATATATTTTTATATGTATGTATATATTTTTTATATGTATGTCCAAAATGATTAAAATTTGCGTTACGTAATACTTGAACGTTCCCTTATTTACGAGGGGTTTATTTAATGGACAATCCTTTTACACCTATCCAACAATCTTCTACAATCCTTGAAAATTTATTATTCCACAATCATCTACAATCCCTCACAATCTACAATCTTCCACAATCATCTGAAGTCTTCCCACAATCTTCATTAAAATTTTTTACAATCTTTGACAATCTTCCACAATCCTTTGATTCTCACAACCCTTTTACACTTTTTTTTTCAATAAATAAACCCCAAGGGGTTTATTTATTGGACAATCCTTGTACACCTATCCAACAATCTTCTACAAGCCTTGAAAATTTATTATTCCACAATCATCTACAATCCCTCACAATCTACAATCTTCCACAAATTTTTACAATCTTTTTGACAATCTTTGACAATCTTCTACAATCCTTTGATTCTCACAATCCTTTTACACTTTTTTTTCAATAAATAAACCCCAAGGGGTTTATTTATTGGACAATCCTTGTACACCTACCCAAGAATCTTCTACAATCCTTGAAAATTTATTATTCCACAATCATTTACAATCCCTCACAATCTACAATCTTCCACAATTATCTGAAGTCTTCCCACAATCTTCATTAAAAATGTTTACAATCTTTTTGACAATCTTTGACAATCTTCCACAATCCTTTGATTCTCACAACCTTTTTACACTTTTTTTTCAATAAAGAAACCCCAAGGGGTTTATTTATTGGACAATCCTTGTACACCTATCCAACAATCTTCTACAATTCTTGAAAATTTATTATTCCACAATCATCTACAATCCCTCACAATCTACAATCTTCCACAATCATCTGAAGTCTTCCCACAATCTTCATTAAAAATTTTTGACAATCTTCCACAATCCTTTGAATCTCACAGTCCTTTTACACTTATTTTTCAATAAATAAACCCCAAGGGGTTTATTTATTGGACAATTCTTGTACACCTATCCAACAATCTTCTACAACCCTTGAAAATTTATTATTCCACAATCATCTACATTCCCTCACAATCTACAATCTTCTACAATTATCTGAAGTCTTCCCACAATCTTCATCAAAAATGTTTACAATCTTTTTGACGATCTTTGACAATCTTCCACAATCCTTTGATTCTCACAATCCTTTTACACTTTTTTTCAATAAATAAACCCCAAGGGGTTTATTTATTGGACAATCCTTGTACACCAAACAATCTTCTACAATCTTCTACAATCCTTGAAAATTTATTATTCCACAATCTACAATTTTCCACAATCATCTGAGGTCTTCCCACAATCTTTATTAAAATTTATGACAATCTTTTTGACAATCTTTGATAATCTTCCACAATCCTTTGATTCTCACAATCCTTGTACACTTTTTTTTCAATGAATAAACCCCTCGCTTATTTACAAATAAGATTCATATAATATATTAAATATAATATACATGTTATGTATATTATATTTTATATGATATAATATGAAATAAGAAAATGTAGGTAAGGAAAAAATAATCCTCACTTTTTTTGTAGTTTGCGTAAACTTTTCTCGTTAAAATAATAAAAAAAGAAAAAACTGAATATTTTAAATAGTGGTTTTAAGATAAAGGAAAATTAAGAAAATACATACCATTTACAAGGATAACTATATCACTGATCATGATGAAAACAATTTAATACTAAATATTTGGAATTTTGTATAACAAAATAATAATTTAAATTATAGAATATACCTACTTAATATTATTATCTGACATTTGTTATTAGATCTAAAAAATCTTATCGGTTATTAGAAAATACCGTTTATGAGAAAAAGAAAATAAAAATTTATTATCTTTTTGAAAACACACTTTCAAAATAAAAAACAAAAACAATCGTCTAAACTTTGGTTTGGTTTGTAAGTTTGGCACTAAATAAAAGCACAAACAAATGTTTTTACCCACTTCCCGGATACCTAGAATTTTTAAATTTGGCATATGACGCCATGGCATAGTATCGATAAAAATACAATAATACATATTCTGTTTCACCAGCTAATTTATTATTATTTTTAATAGGATTCAAATTTTTACAATTTGTAATTTTGGCGAAGGCGCATTTTATTTAACTATACTCCGTCCAGTTATGCAAGATAGTAAGGGACGCGGCCCGTTTTACACCACAGAGCGCATATATAGCATAATTATGCATAAATCGTAGTGTATCAAAAATTTAACAGATGTCGGTACTGTTTTCCTGGAAAGGGCCTATCCAAAGACTCGCATAACAATCATAGTACATAAGAACGCGATGCCAGGATTGGCTTGATGTGTCGTCATGTATCTTTCATTGTAACCTAAAAATTTGACGTTTTCCTTGTGTTCAATACAATTTACGTTTGTACAATATGTAGAATATTCTAATTTAGTGTCAGTGTATGAAGGATAAACCAAAAAAGTACCTTTTTCAATACCATACAAAATAACATTATAACCATTTTTTATGTAACTTTCTCATATTTTATTAGCTTTAACGACCGTCAATCATTGTCATAGACAAAAAAAATTTGACATTTAATGTCAAAATATTTTATATGTTAAAAGGTACGAGTTTTTAACCAATGATGTAGCTTAAAAATCGCGGGAATTTTAAACTACTATCTTGCATAATTGGATGGACTATAATTTATCTTATTTTTGCATTACATACGACCAAAGAGCATGAAATAAATATAAAAAAATTCGGATCAAGTAGCTCAAACTTTTTTATATCGGCAAGCTTTTTGCTTGATTTAAGTTGAATACGTACGTATCTCACAAACCGATTGGTCTAATTTGAATTAAGTAGAAGTGCTTGCTTTAAATAATAAAATTGCTTGTATTGAGTTTTACCGAGTATTTAAAACACTAAAAATAATATAAACAGTTCGTATACTATTTTTTGGAAGCAAGTACTAATTAAACTAGAATTCAATTCAATTTTTTTTAAAATAGTTTATACCTACTAAAATATTTGTTCTCAGTGTGTGAAAAAATAAAGGATTTGAAATTGTAAAAATTGAATAGAAATGGTAATACTTTGATGGTATACATAAATATAGGTAGGTATATATACTTAGGCACGAAAAAAAGGTAAAATCATTCAATGAACGGGAAACAATCTTAGGAATTTTGATCAGGTGCAAAGGTACAAATTTCCGGAAACTAAGCGAGCTACCTGGCATAATTTTGTATAATAGTTTTTTCTTAAGTTATTTACACATATACAGGGTGAAATTTTGATAACTGACAAATTCTGTAACTAAAACTGAGTTTTATTTTTCAGCTACTTTTATACTATGCATAGAAAAATGTTTCGCCTTGAAAAGTTAAACTCGCACGTAGCCCTATAGGGCGAATGAAATGGTTGTTATAAAATACTTGAGTTTATTTTTGTAAGGAGGAATTTAAGGTTAAGATTGAAGGGAAAGCGTGCCACTAAGCTTTTGTGTGATCCATCGATGTTCTATAGGGCCCTATTGTTGGTTTTGTCGCTGGCTGTTGGTTGCAAACACTTGGAAGGATGGATTGGTGGTTATTACACTATTTCATATTTAGTGCTTAGCGTTACGAGGGGAAGGGCGATAGACTGATGTAGCGTTACGTAACGCTTTTTATTATTTTAAAGCCCTGGATCAAAACAGTTTGTTTTTACACCCAAATAAAAATTTTGAGGGGGCGGCTAGTGTTACTTATTTATGGGGAGTCTCAGCGTTACAAAACGTTACAGGGTGGGGGGTCAAAATTAGCTTTGTGTATTTAAAGCATGACCCCTGATTATTTCTCTGTGTATCTATACATACTACTGAAATAAAAAACTATACTGCACAACAAATGAAAATAGTTCTACATGCAAATTACTTTGTTGTATAAACCGATCGCATTCATTAATTTATAAATATACTTAACTGGCTGATAAAAATCACTGATATTTAAAGTAGAACTATTTTATTTGGTTGGGCATTGTAAAACTGTAATTAACAAGAGATTACAATTGTTAACAGTCTGATAATAAAGTCGACAGAATTTTAATCTTCAATAAAAGTACTAATGGTTTCGGATTATGCGGATTTAAATTTAATATGTATTAAAATGCAGTAAACTAAAAATAGTACGGTTCCACCGCGAAACTGCGCAGATAACTTTAATATTTTGATTATTTTTCTCGTTATTTTGTTATTTTTGTAATTAGTTAGCATTTTTTCTCAATTATTATAATGTGCGTCCCCAGTTATCTTTTGAACGGCTTAAGATATCAATTGAAAGGGACACGTAATAGTATATTCAAGTACTAGTTTCATAACACCCGTACTAGGGGAACGTATTACGTAACGCAAATTTTGATCATTTTGGACCCCCCCCTTGTAATTTTCCTATACCATTAACATGGGCGTAACATTCCAAAATGACCCCCCCCTAGGAGGGTTACGTAATACTTGAACGTTCTCTAGTACGCTAAAAAAGTGTTATGAAACGAGTGCTTTATACTATTTTTTCTATTTTGCTCTAAAATTAAAAAAACTTACATTTAAATAGATGACCGATTTAGGATTTTTTGTTTTGGGTTGGCATTACAATTTTCGCAATGTTTGAAATTCAAAGAACAAAGGATATTTTGATATCTTCTATAGTCAGCTCTTCTCTTTTTCACTGCAAGTAACCAAGTCACAATTTTAACACGGTAAAAATTAACTTAAAACACAATTTCGTAGAAAACTAAACTTAAACGCGATGTTGACATTTTCACGAAAAACGCCAAGCGATATTATTTTGTTCAGTCTTGCCAACCCAAAAGAAAAAAAGTAATAACCTCTTATGGGCCTATAAGAACACGCAAAATGCGTGGGATTATGAGCTTATAAGAGTCGCAAAATAGAAAAAATATCGTAGGATATCAACTTCAAATTTTAAACGCTTGAATAAAAAAGCCCAGTTAATATGTTGGTATATATTTGATATGTTTAGGAGGTACAATGGAGACATGTGACCTTAAAAAGGATAAAATCATAACTTTTTTCTCTTCGAGTTCGCTCGAATATAAAAATACAGAAATTTTAACCCTATATTGCATGACAGTAGGTTATGATTAGGGATGCCAAAGATTCAGAAACGTAAAAAACATTTTTTTAGAATTTTTATTTATGATATAGGTATTTACCTCGGTATTTAGTAAAATTCGTAAACTACACTATGATGCCAGTTGGAAACGGAATGCAATGGAGGGTTAAAAAACTTTTCCTGTTTATATGATTTGTGCAATAAATTTTATTTATTTTAAAGAAATTTTCATGTTTTAAACTATATTTAAACTTATAATACTTTTACTGATAGATGATTTATGAATTATAGTATACTAGTACGTACATAGGATGGTAAAAATTTGCTGAGAAGGTAAAAAGGAATATAATTTTAAAGAAAAATTTTATGTAGGGAATTTTATTTAAATTTAATTCATAAAATAGGAACAAACTAAATTAAAATTATACATTTACTACGCTAGTCAAAGGTCTAGATCTGATATAAGGCTGGTTTAAACCGCCTATAAAGAAAATAAGAATATTTTTTATATAGCGTCCTTTATATTATACATTAAAAAATACGGATATTATGTTAAAATATGTTATTGTGTCTCATTTTTCGGTTTATAACCCTCTATGGTTCAATAGTACCTTTATAAGGACTAAAATTGCCAAAATTGGGGTATGTGACTAATTATGATCACCAATCAACACATGTTGCACCACACTCTAAACAGCTGATAGGCGACATACTGAAATTTGCTTTCACTTTTGGCTAATAAATTGCGCAGGAGCTTTTATTAACTAAATTTTGTCCATATGGTTACATGATGCCTTACAGGGTTAAGAATATGAGGCCATCAGAAAAATATTTTTCCTACGATCCTCTATGATCCTCTTTTGTTCTTTAGAAAATGCCTCATATCGCACTTGTTTGATATTTTTATATCACACTCGTGTGATATTTATGTATAGAGGTTTGCCTAATTCTATTTAGATATTTACCTCGTACGAATTCGATTCGCCTTGTTTTATAAACCATTTTCCACCTTTCACCACAGCCTTTTATATCTTTTAAGTGTTTTAATCCAAATATTTCTGTTTTTCATGTCAAAAATAGAAACTATAGTTATAACGTTACTATTTTGACCATTACTGTCTTGTCTAGACAGTCTGTATCTTATGAAAATTACTTAATTTTTTATTTAGTTACCTTACATTACATAAAAAACGTCAAAATATACAGTATTTTTCTTATGAAATGTAAAACAGTACAATTTTACTGTCTTATATGGCAGCATAACCACAGAAATCTAATTTAATAAGCAAACTCAAGTTCGCATTTACTTCGGAATAGGCAACCCATTAAACAGCTATGTATTGTATTAAATATAAAACCAAGAAAAGTAAAGCTAAATGAAAATCATATTTCCTGTTTGACATACCTACATATATAAATTTGTATACTATTTATAATTATTTTGTGCTTTGTTTTTCTTAAAAATTAATAAAAATTAGAAAATTTTAAAATAAGAAACTTCATATTTTTTCGGGATCGTAGGAAAAATAGTGTACATAACTTGTTGGAAAGTGTATTTCATACACTCGTGGGGTTTCCAACTCGCATGAAATATGTCATTTTTCACACTAGTTATGTAATATACTAGTACGAACTTTTATGAGTAGAGAGCTGGCATCAAAAATAGCCTACCGTATAGCCGCAAATCAATGGTGTTTTAAAACTATGGCCCCTTCCTTTTTGACTTCTCTGCACAGCGTTTACGTCAAACTAATTTCTTAGTGTGCAACACACCTTTAAGAGCTGGGTAAATATTTTTAAAAGTAAAATAAATAAGAAAATATCTTTATAACTCGGAAAATTAAATATAATGAATTAGGTCAATCTTAGTTCTGGAACATTAGAAATGGTTTTTTTACAAATATTTAAAAAAACGAAAACAGTTTTAATTATATGTTGGTAATAAATGTCAATATATTTATTCAGCTGTAATATTAATTGTTAAAATATTTATTTATGACAAAAACATCTAAAATTTATATACCGGGTGTCCGAAAAGTCTGGTATAATCTCTCTGGTATTAGTATAATTACAAAAGTCCAAATTTGGAGGATCTGATAAGTACAAACAAACCAACTTTTTTGCACAATTTTACTACCCTTGTATGGGGTGCAACTTTAGAATATTAAATACAACCATATATTGAGTTATACCTCATTTAAAAGGCGTCATGAAAAGGAACATTGTGGTGTAAGTCCGAGGTCTCTATGATAATTTTAATTTCGTGATTTTACTTCCAGTTCAGAATTCAAAGTAACAACAATCAAGTTTTATTTCTCGTCTCGTTTTGGTTAAGTTTGTAAACTAAACATACCTTTTTTTAAACATCAAAGACTTCAAAAAATGCAATTTAAGATGCAATTTTAACTCACTATCTCAAAAAAGATGACAAATGTTTATTCAACATTTTTGCTTTAATTCTTCGTCAATTAAAAACGGGTTAACATAGAGACCTCGAATTTAAACCAATTTATTACTTTTTTTAATATCTTTAAAAAAAGTTATAAATCGATTTAGGGTTGTATTTATGATTCCAAAGTTGCGCTCCCTAGCGCCACTCTTACAAGGAGTAGTAAAATTATTATTAGGCAAAAAAGTTGGTTTGTTTGTACCTATCATATCCTCTAAATTTGGATTTTGTAATTATACTAATACCGGAGATATTATATTATATGGGAGGCAAAGCGTAGTGGCTAGCGCGGGTACATAGCAAGCCTACTAGCGTGAGTTCGATTCTCACTGGCGCCGATTTGCCTTTTTCAGTTAATTAATAATTGAAATTTGGCGAAGGCGATAAGTGAAACGGACACTCTCTATAAACTGGTTCGAAAGTCAGTATAAGCCGGTGATTCCCTCTACTACTAGCCCAGACAAGTCCTGGACTTAGGGTATGCTTAATAAGTAGAATAGTACGAGGTTAAACAAACAAACATGTAATTAGCCCATACTAAGACTTTTCGGACATCCGGTATAACTACATATGTTTGTATTGTTGTAGATATACGTTTAATGTAAACTTTAGTACTATAATAAATAATTATAAAATTAAATACAACTATCTATTATAAATAATAATTGTTAACTGTTTTTTTTTTTGAGTTTAATGATTTACGCTAAAGTAAATAACAAATATGTTTTTATAATTTTTTATTCGATTGATTATAAAAGCGACACTTTTTGTTCATGTTTTACGGGCGAAAAGTTGAACTTTGTGGCCCTAGGACCAAAAAGTTTTTTTCGCCCGCTAACTAAAACTTGTTATTTTTAATCTTTTTAAAAGAATTTTTACTGTAATATTTTTAAAGAAATATGACCTTTAGGTCACTCTTGGTCTTGAACTAACTGTTCTTTTTGACCAGATACAGTTATTATAATCATTTCATACAAAATAAAAATTTCTTCGATAACATAACCTCAAAATATAAGTTAACTGATTAATCCACTAAAATAAATTAAAAACACAAAATTTCAATTGTAAAATTAATTTCAATATTTATAATATTCATAGAACAGTTCAGAAGTATTACTATTTTCATAACAGACACATTTTAACAGAAATTAATCACCAAGCTATAGTTTTTTTAATTTGAAAATGACACCGCACGCAAAAGAAACGATTCAATTGTTTTTTTAGCGATTTGATTGGATAGCAATTTGTCATGAATAACTAGATAAGTTATAAGACGCTAAAAAGAAATACTTTTTGCAATTTAAAATTAAGTATATTTTAATAATTTATCATAATTAGTAACAATCGAATAAAAAATATTGTATAATACACGGGCAAAAAGTTAAATTTCGATTTCGTAGGTTTATTACCCTCGGGCTGACACGATCGGCCGGCCCTCGGCTTCTAAAAACCTACTCAATCGAAAAACTTAACTTTTTGCCCTTGTATTATAAATAACTATTATAGTTTATTATTCCATCAATCTATTTTCTAATCATCGTACAGAGTGATATTGGTAGACTGACAGTTTCGGGCTGCTGGCCCTCTTCAGTACCAAGAGTCAACTCTGCACGCTGATTAAGAAAACGTTTTTAGACTTTACTCGCAAAAGGAATATAGCCATTAGATTGATGTAGACTTGTGCGCCATCTATTTCTAGATGTAGACAACTACTCATACCTCTCCTAATCTGGAGACTTTGAATGGTAGCAAGTTGAAGACTTGTGTGTCTCAAGCACATAGTACCACTAACGGGTGGTTAGACGTAAAATTAGTAAGGACAGAAATTTTTAATTTTAAACAAAATTATAAAAATATTAATTTATTATTCCATCAATCTATTTTCTAATCATCGTACAGAGTGATATTGGTAGACTGACAGTTTCGGGCTGCTGGCCCTCTTCAGTACCAAGAGTCAATATCAATACCAATATCACTCTGTACGATGATTAGAAAATAGATTGATGGAATAATAAATTAATATTTTTATAATTTTGTTTAAAATTAAAAATTTCTGTCCTAACTATTATAGTATTAGAATCCGAATGCTAAATTTGAGATAATTAACAAATAAAACACAAACATTATTTTTAATTAAGTAATTATAAAAATATACATGTAGGTATTTAAATTTAGTAAATTAGTTATTATCTATTATAGATAATTATAATTATAATAAATATAATTAGTTAGCTATTACAATTCAACATATTTTTCCAAATTTTAAGCATTAACTTCCGTTTATGGAGGATAAATAAATTTCTGGAATAAGAACCAATCAAAACATCTAATTTTGATCCTGTTAACCAATTATGTTCAATTTACAGCAATAAATATGCTAGAAATATTTTTTTAGTGATAAATAGGCTCGAAATTTTTTTCAGAAATAAAAAAAATTAGGATACCGAGATGAAACGTCATACAAAGCAATCATCCATTTTCTTCCTTAAATACTTTGCACTCCCTGTATATTATACAGGGTGTGTAAAGTATGGAATAAAACTGTAAATTACACTTTTGGGCAAAATCCAGGATTTTATTTTTTGATTCTGAACTTTATAGCAAAATTTTTAATTTATACTGCTCCAATGCAATTTTATTCAAATGAATCTACCCCTTATCACACCTTAGACGGCAAGTATTTTTAGTAGATTTAATAGTACGAACGAAAAACAAAATTGTTACCCCCCAACCGGCCTATATAGTTACTTTTTAAGTTTGATTGTCCTTAGATAAAAAAATTCAAGTGAAAAATACCTACTCCAGTTTGGCTGCCGCAGTTTTTCTTATTCTTGATTCCCCAAATGTTTAGCGTTTTATGTTTGGTGGGTAAATTGTTTGGGTATATTAACACAGAACTAAGTAACATAAGGGTCGGCTTAATTTTAACATTTGGGGTAGGTATTTAAAATATTTTAATTGTTCTTTTGTTGGGTCAAAGCTTTGCAAAGAGTTGAATTACATTTTGTCGTCTTTTGTCTTCCATAATTGAATGTATATTTATTTAAATACAAGAATATAATTTATATTTATTCTTCGTCAAAAAAAAGTTAAATTTATTACTATTAAAGTCTCATTCAGTGTCGGACTGGACAGATGGGACAGTAAAAATCTCATGGGGATGCCACATTCAGGGGCATCTATGCGTTGTCTACCAGAGTATCAAATTTGTAACAAACACAAATAATAAAAATATAAAATATTTAAAAAGTTTTCGCCATTGTATTATGTTTTTAAATTAATATGTTACAGGATTTTAAGGCACAAACAACCCCATCAATTATAATTTTTATGAAACACGCGTCAACTAAACTGCTCAGCAAATGAAGTGGATCAATAAAAAAAATTACATTTTTTAAATCACTATATTTCAAAGACCTCTAGCCCTTTTTAAATGATTTTTCTTTAGAAAAAAGTTTGGTATTTTGGCTTTATTTTGAAATGATAAAAATTAAAAAAAAAATAAGTATTTAATAATAATAATAATAATAATAATAAAAAGACTTTATTTATAAAAAATACATAACCAGCGGCGAAGTCTAGCTAGGCTACTCTTACTCAACCACAAGATATGTTTTACTACATTTTAAATATAGGATTGATTTTTATTTGAAACTAATACTAACTTACACCTAAGCATGGCGCAAAATTACTTTAACTTAAAATAAAATTAAATGATAATTATAATTATTAACCACAAATACACACACTCCTGCAACACACTTAAAAGTCTATTGATTGTAGAAATTTAAAAATACAAAATACCTTATTGATTTTCAAAAAGAATTTGCTGAACTTTTGTTTTAAATGGGTTAATTTTAAGCAACTTAAATGACTCAGGCAACTTATTATATTAATTTATAGAATTATAACTGAAATATCGTTTAAAAAAAACTTTTACTGAAAGTATGCATATTAAGTTTTACATTATTTCTTGTATTAATGGAATGAATTTGATTTCTAGTAACATATTTATTAGCAATAATTTGTACTGGGTTCGTTTGTAAGGATTTGTGAGTAAATACTAAAAGATGTAACTTACGCCTCTGTTCCATTTTTAGCCATTTTAACTGTGATATTATAGGGGACATACGGTTGTACCTGTTGACCCCCTTGATAAACCTACAACCACTATTTTGCACTTTTTGAATTTTAAATTTACTGTTTTCATCAAGACAAGGACCATAAATAAAATCGCAATAATTGAAATGGGAAAGTACAAGAGATTCTGAAAGACTTTTCTTTAGATGTTCGGTAAGAATGTGTCTGTTGGAATAGAGCAGTTTTAAACTTGACATTGATTTTTTTATTAAACTATTAACGTGATCTACAAATCTTAATTCATTATCCACGAATAACCCTAATTTTTTTGCGACATTGGTTGAAGGCAGTCTAACACCATCGATCTCAATACTCATGTTATTCTCAAGAAATTTTATTGATTGCTTGTTACCAAAAATAATAACATTACTTTTGGCTGCGTTTAATTTTAAATTATGATCCTTTGAAAGTTGAAATATTGTATTAAGATCGGAATTAATAAGACGAGTTGCTTCAATATATTCATTTTTTTTTAATTTTAAATATAGTTGAGTATCATCCGCAAAAATTACCGACAAGCAGTTTTTTACAGATGTAATTAAATCTGCCGTATATATACAAAAAAGAAGCGGTCCAAGGATACTTCCTTGCGGAACGCCTGAAAAGATATCTGTGAAGGAAGAAGAAGTATTATTAAATACAATTTTTTGTTTTTGATCTGAAAAATATGATTTAACTAATTCTAAAGACTCGTTGTCAAAACCGATGTATTCTAATTTGGCCAACAGAAGACCAGGATCGATGGTT
>OY294051.1:35971687-36118440 GCA_958510825.1 Brachypterus glaber | reverse complement strand
TATATATATATATAGTATATATATATTATATATATATATATATATATATATATATATATATATATATTATATATATATATATATATTTGCTAATTTTGCTACAGTTTTCTTTACTTTTATATAATGTGTATTTGCTTACATTCAGCAGTCGTAGAAAAAATATTATTTCTAACCTATTAAGAAAATGAAACATTTCCAATTCTAAGAGAGATGCGATTATAATTTGCTAAAAATTAAATAAGAATTATAGGCTTAACAACTTTTTATAATGCGCAAACATTTTACTGTAAATAAAGTTATTTCTCGTGCATTAAATAAATGTTATATTCGCAAGCATTACAGATCTTTATGGGTTGTTCAATCTAAATTCGTAATATGCCACCTTCTGAGTGAGATTAAAGTTTTATTTGATTTGTTTGATATATAAAATTTCTCAGATTCCGCTTGTTAACAAATATGCGAATATTGTCAATTTTCCTCGGGATATGTTTAGAATTACATATATTAGGGTGATCCATAATAAAGAGAACGTATAATAAAGTACCAATTTCTTTTTTAAATATTAAAAACGTAACTTCAGTTAGCGTAAATGCCTAAGTTCTCCAATTAAGTATTTTTAATAAGTTATTGGTAATTTTGGGAGATTTTGGAAATTGGAGAACCATCGTATATTACTTTTCTAACTGTACATTAAATCCATTTGACAAAAAATGATCGGATGTGGTCAATATAATATTATATAATCATATATTACATACGTAATAAAGTTATAATAATAATATAATAATATGTCCCAAAAGGAACAACTATTTTTTTGGTTGCTGCAACCAGAAAGAAGTCTGTTGTGGCGACAGCAATAGGATATTACATACCGAGGTGGAAAATGTTTCATTTCCTGAGGGAACGTTAGCAAGGGGCGTAGCCCCGCGGTCTGCTAATTCCCGAAGGAAAAAATGAAACATTCCGCCGATGTTTGTATGTAGTACTAGTAGTAAATTTTTTTTTGGGTTGGCCAAAGCTAGGCTATTTCTGGCCCTTTTTGTCACCCCAGGGCAATCCCAGCCATTTACTAATTTGAGTCCTCCTTGAACCTGCCCGTCCTTTCAATAAAGGTCAGGATTTTGTCCCAGCGGGGAGATCTCTTAGTTCCTCTTGGTTGAGTCTTTGAGTTTCAAAGACTTGCAACCTGATCCTGTCGTATCTGACACACTCGGCTAAGTAAGGAGAGGATGTTTCATCCTCTCCGCACTCTGGGCATAGCGGACTCTCTAGAATCCGCATTATTGCCAGGTGCTTCCTTACTATTTTATTCATAATTATACCTATTTTTTTACAATTGTATATCTAATTTATGACAAAAAAACTGACACCATCTTTAAATTTATTGTATAAACATTAGTGAAGTTATTTCACATTTTGGATATCAATGCATGTATTATACCTATAATAGGTCTCCACGAAAATAAAATAAAAAATAACTTAATTAATATTAACAATTTTAAAACATAAATATATTGAATATAAATATTCATTCGACATAAATAATAAATATTTGTCTAAAAAAGCTATAAAATAACGTTAAGTATTTACTTCGTTAAATTACCAGCAGAGGCAGCACTTATCAGTGATATTTCAGAAATGACAGCTAAATGTTGTAAATTGTCGTGTTTCAAACTTTTTTGGTAGCAAAAGTTAAAAATAATTGATTTTCCAACCAGTTCTTTATTTTTCAGTGTACTGTTGTATTAAAATTTCTATTTCAGGTAAAGTTGCAGAATTGTAGACAATACGAATAAAATTTCAGGGATCACAAGGACCACTCTAGGGTATATTGATTCTGCCAGAGCATTCATATCCAATATTATTGCATGTATAATAAATTTGCATGGCTAGAAGAAAATATCCATATTCGCAATATTAATTTTATGAACTTCTGTCAACCCCCAGGTTGAATTTGACATGCTATCTATCCTGCTTAGCAAAAACACAGCTAATGGAGATGGTAGTAAAGTCGTATTAATGGTGCCGGTAGCTTGCAAAACAACTTTACACTACGATATTTCAAGAACGCTTTGACATACAGACTTGAAATTTTGACCAAAAGTTTATTGGGTCGTTGAAAATCTTTGGTCCAAAATGTAAGTATCTGTGTCAACGCGTTCTTGAAATATCATAGTGTAAAGTTGTTTTACAAGCGACCTCCACTATTAATAATCCTATACACTGTATAGTATACAGTTTAGTTTTACATAAGCGGTCACAGAAATATCAACTGTTTTGCTATCTCCTTTTACTACGGTTCTGCAAAGCAGGATAACTATGGAAGAAAGCAGTTATTAAAGTAACTGTCTAAATAATAAGCAAAGAAGCAAGAGTGGTATATTTCATGGCGAGCCTATAGTCGGCTGATAAACATGGAGAGCCAAGAACCAGAGCCAAAAAATTTCACTTCCACTCCGGACAAAACATGCATTTTTTTCTGAGACAGCTAGATCAATTATGGTCTGTTTCATCAAGCAAGATCGTAAATTAAAAATCGCACAGTAAATATTTTTACTGAATAGTACATCCAATATTCGAATCTGTTTTGAAAATATTCACTGTGCGATTATTAATTTACTATCTTGCTTGAGGAAACAGAGCATAGTTTTTGGTGTTACCATGAAAACCATTTAAAGCTTACTTTAAATACTTAGGCCTTTAGTAAGTATTTAATCTGTCAATTTGACTATCTAAAATCATGTTTTTTCGAAGCTATTATTTGTTTGGTATTTAAATTAGATATAGATACATGAAGATGCAGATGCATGGGCTATTTTCTTCGGTACACGATTATGACATGTACGTTTAAATACATCAAAGTTTGATATACCGCACACCTAATATTATACTATTGCAGGTTTTTAGCCTTATGCAGACTTTTAGCTTATTCGTACTTTTAGCCTTAGTCATGGAGTCAATTTAGGAACTTTCGTTATCAAAATATACCAGCATTTACTGCATAGAATGCTTGAGGCTAAATGTTCAATTTCAATCCCTACAGTAATTTTCTTTTAAGGGCAATATTATTGTTTCAAATGTTTGCCAGTCTACTGACATGATAGGGGTGTGATTTTATGTGCAGTAAATCTAGAATTAAAAAGGGAGAAAAAAATTGTCCTGAATGTTCTTGTCTAGATGTAAAAGTAATGTTATTTAAAGGCTGCATTATAACAACTAAAGCTTTTTGATACAGCTAAAGCTTTTTGATACACCATGTTATATGAAATGTTATTCAGGCAAATTATTTAGCTCTAAATTAAGCATTGTCAGACTGGTTATTACAAAGAACTTTTACCTCAAGAAGTAATTTCAGACCAATGTTTATGAAGGTGTCATCTTTTTGTTTGTTTATTTACTAACAGAAACGCGATACAGCTTTGTGGTGTAAAATGTAGATGTCGCTAGTCGACTTTCAGGCTACCTAGTAGCGATGTTGCGTAGTTTCCACCTTATCATGAATTCAAATCATTATACTTAATTAAAAATGTAAAAAACTTTATTGTGTATACTATAATTATGTTTAATAATATAGTATATTTAAATCTATTAAAATTAAACTACTAGTTCATATAAAACTCATACAGAACTAATGTTTCTTAAAATTTACAATAAAATATCCAAAGTATATGTTTCCAATCGGCAAAAAAAATTAAATTAAAAATTCTGTCATCACCGCGTCCATTTTGACGTTTGTAAGAAATGTAAAACTAGCAATTGTTTATTTTTAATAGGCATACTTAGGCCATGGCTACCTATTACTTTAGTATTAAGAAAACTTAATCTTAATATTTTTGACATAATTTTTCGCAAAATTATACTCAACTCAACTCGTGTATTAAGTGATTTTATCCACTTAATACACTAGTTAAGAAAATAACTATCACAATACTTTCTCTTATGAAAAAGTAAAAAGTGGTAAAAAACAAAAGTAAAACCAAACTATTTTGTAAATTCTAATCTGATATGTTAATTAAATTTAATTAATTGACATTCATTATTAAATTACCTGAAAACAATGAACTGCTTGTCGTGTGAATTTTTGGTATCACTTTCATTTAATGAACGAAATAAAAATTTTACTATCACGAGAAATTTATACTCTTCTTTATTATTGTTGAAAAATAAATATGTGCTAAAGTTCAGTTTGTTTAAGTGAAAGTGTTTCTCGATAATATACCGGGTGTCCCAACTCTATTTACCCAGCGATTTTCTTGAAAACTAAAAGAGATAATCAAGTTCTGCGAAAACCGTCTTAAATACGACAACTTAAACTATCTTTTAGCATATATTTGATACTACAGCTTTTGAAATGTGGACAGGGGGACATAGATGGGCATTTTTTTAAATAGAAAGGGGGGTCGTGTGATACATCATTTTAAAGCTTCTTATAAAACTGTCCATTTAACTATATAACTCCTGTTGTAATACTGTAGGATTAACCGTTTTCGAAAAAAATTAAATTGAAGGTAAAATTTCACGGTTTAAGGACGAAAAATTAAATACTAAAATGTTGAAAACCAAAATTTCAATGATGTCGGGTTATTCTATAACAAAAACTAAGAAAAAATGTTTCTATACATGTAGGTCGAAAAATCGCTTTTAAAGCTACTATGGCCCTTTAAAAATTTTAGGAGATGTAGCTTTAGGATTGAATTTTGGAAGTACCTGTATATAAGGTTTGTTTCTTAGTTTTTGATGTACATTATACCTGCATCATTGAACTTTCGGTTTTTAGCATAGTATTTAATTTTTCGTCCTCGAAACGTGAAATTTCACCTTCAAATATTTTTTTTTTCGAAAACGGTTAATCCTACAGTATTATAACAAGAGTGACTTTTTTATGCATTTTGACCTAAGGATCCATATTCCAAAAATAAAATCACAAAAAAGTTACACAGAAAAACTTTGGGGCAAAAAAATGATAAGGCCCCCCCTCGTTAAAAATCACGTTTTCTCATCTTTGCAATTCTATACTGATAAATATTTTTCCGCAAAATAATATTTACATATTCTGAATATTTTATAAAGCAAATATTAATTTTTGGATACAGTGGATACAATGTATTTCCTTATATATTTCCAACTTTGTAAATAATATTTTATTAGACAGATTAGTAAAACATCTAGATAAACTTTGTTTAAATTATCGAAAACTATTTCAACTTGTTTTCTTACTTTTCATATTTATTTTTTAAATCTGATATACCGGGTACGTTTCAATCCATGTACACCCCTAAAATGTGACTGCACCGAAAAAATCAAATCTATATTCAAGAATATTCATAAACTTGAAATTTTATACTTGTTTTAAGTATAATATTCTTTTCATGAGTATAACATATATTTCGTACACTTTTCGCGATTTCGATGGCAACTTGTCTAATGTAGCATTTGCAATTTCGGAGAAATTTGTAGGTGTATAAACCATACAGAGCAGTCCAAAAGTCACCCCCCCCCCCTCTTAACTTTTGAACCAGTTGAGATATCGACTTCAAATTTGGAACTTTTAAATAAGACAACTTAAACTATCTTTTAGCATATATTTAATACTTTCAGCTCTTAAAATGTGGACAGGGGGGCATGGGGGCACATTTTTTTTAAATGGAAAGGGGGGTCATGTAATACATCATTTAAAGCTTATAAAATTCTCCATTTAACTCCATATTTTTAAATTAAAAAAAAAAAAATTGGGTTTAAAATGGGGTTGAAAATGGGTATTAATGTCAAAATTCCTCTAAAAAAAAAACAAATAATTTTTTAAAAATGCCTAATTTCATCATAAAAAAATGTTAATTATACTTTTAAACTAATTTTAGTTGACATAAATAAAAATTTATAAAAAAAACTTAAAAAATCGAATGTTTTAGCACAAAAAATTTAAAAATCAAAATCTTAAAAAACATTTTTAAAAAATTTAAAAATGTTAGTTTAAATAGAGAATTTTATAAGCTTTAAAATGATGTATCACACGACCCCCCTTTCCATTTAAAAAAAATGTCCCCCCCATGTCCCCTGCCCACATTTTAAGCTGAAAATATCAAATATATGCTAAGAGATAGTTTAAGTTGTCTTATTTAAAAGCTCTAAATTTGAAGTCTATATCTCAACTCGTTCAAAAGTTAAAAGGGGGGGGGTGACTTTTGGACCGCACTGTATATTCTTCTCCAGTCATTTTTAATCAATTTCACGCAAGGTTTTTGCACAGAATCCCGATTCAACCAGCTGTGTACATAATAAACAAATAAGTTTGAAGTATGGCTGTCATCAAAGTCAAAGAGTACTGCCGCCAGTGGTGGTTTTGCTAACTAACTTTTTTTTACCCCGTACAACAATAAACTCATTTTTTTACTGTAATAAAATAGATCACTTCTAACTAGTGTGTTCGGTTATAAAATATTTTAGTACGCTTGAAGAAAAAATAACTTATTTAGCTAAATAGAGTGCATTTCCAACCAGACTTTTGACTTTAAAATTCATGACTAGTTAATTTAACACGTCGGGCTAGTCCAAACCTTCAATTCCCCGCTCGTTATAACCATAAACAACATGCATAACTCATTGAGTTAAACTCAGCAGAATGTCTGCTGGACGTTAAATATTATCCTCCTGGTTACTAAGTTTCATTCGTACAATATGTCAATATTTGGGTTAAATTTATGCCCAATTTCGTTGTTATACCTATGGGTCTGCTGAGAATACTTGTTTTTGGAATACGAGGGAGTTTTAGAAAGTATTTTTAATTAACTTAGGAACTTACTTGTAAAATATTATGATGGAAGTTTATCTGGTACACTTTTAGTTTTTGTCCCAGGTATTGCTTTCCCATTTTAATGTTTTCTAAAATGTGAAAGAGCCTTGTATTCGGGAATTTTTTTTTATGATATGTCAATATAAATCAATTTCGAACAAAAAAAAAGTGTCGGTCGGTTAATCGGTCGGTCGATTTATTTTTGCCGGTCGTTCTGCCCTACAAATCTTGTGGGCATAGCAAATCAATAATAATAATATACATATTATCATGCTATTCACAGCGCGCAAGCGCGGGATCTTCGTAATTTTCAGATTCGCCAAAAACTGTCCCAGACAAAGACGATAACTCAAGAACAAATTACCAGATCGACTCGATATTTTTATGAAAAACGTTAAACTAATAAACTAATAAAAGTATTTTTTCACTACCAGCCTAAAACCACATCTTTATTACAGTTTTTTTCATTGGTAGAAATATTATTTCTCTACCTATGACGTCAGAGGTTCTAACATGGTTAATAATGAATTTTTATTCAGCTGTTTTGGCATCTGACGTTTCACTTCATTATTAAATCACATTGCTATTTACAAGTGTCTTTAGGCACCAAATTTATTTATTGTATGATAAATTAAAAAATATTAACTAAATTAGTACCTATAAAACATGTTTTACAAAAAACACTTCGAAAAGTGAAAATCATTGGTCCATCATATTCAACCATAGATTATACAACCCATATACTACCGTAAGGATCAGATTACTAGAGGTTCAACCCCCATATATTGATTTTTGAGGCAATAGATTCTCCCTCACAGTTTTCGCCTGTCCCCTTATTTCTGGAGGAGTACCAGAATCATCACTTTGCATTTCACTTTCCATTTTTATATATTTTATTACACTTAACACGGAAACACTTTCTAACTTAATAATTTTAGCAGATCAACAGAAAATTTCTGCCAGAAATGTCAAGTTATTCATTTGTTTTTTTAATGGCCGCGAACGGCCAGCGTGATATTTTAAATTTATAAGCCTTTTCATTAAATTTTAGTAAAATAAATAAATAAATAAATAAATAGCTAATTAATTGTACTGGTAGTGAAAAAAATACTATATTTTCCACGTGAGTGAAGATTTAACATTTTAGACCGCGTCTTGCGGGCTTCGCGCTAGCGCGCTCATCCCGCAATTTGACGCAGGTCAAAAATGTTAAACTTCTCTCACATGGTAAATAATATACTATTTTATTATGGGACAAAAAATTAAAAAACACCTAAAACGTAAATAAAAAGTCCAAACCAAAATTTGGCGACGCCATTTTAGTTGCGTCTGGGTCAACGAACTAATAACTCTTCTTTCTAGAATACGCATACCGTTAAAATAAAGTATCGCCAACATCTCGGTTTATTTGTAAACAAATAGTAGGTATATTCAGGCCTGAACAATAACAATTACCAGTAACTGGTATTGTTGTATCTGCTAGAATAAAGATGTGCGAGTAAGACAGACGAATGTTTATGTTGCCGACGTTTTTGTCAGTTTTAACGAATGAAATGCCTATTCTAGAGAGAAGAGTTATTAGTTCGTTGGTCTGGCTATATTTCAGGCGCTGATTTCGGAACTTTTTTCTACAACTAATGACAAAAAAACTACTGTGCGATATATCTCAAAAAAACGAGCTGATCGAGAAAAACGGAAATAGGTTCCGAAATCAGCGCATCAAATATAGCCAGATGCAACTAAAAGCTCCCTGGCAAATAAAAAAAAACTTTTTTGTGTAATCAACGATTAATTCGAATGATTAATTTTATTTTTTTATATGAAATAGTACTCTCGGTCATTCAATACGAATTTTTTATCTGTAGTGTAAACAGTAATAAATTTAATTTGTAATTATGTATATTGTTAACGCGTTATCAGCAGGAAATGCACATCCTAGAACAACATGGAGGAGTAAATTCCTGCTTTAACTGTAATCTTAGTATTATTGTTAAATGCACATTTAGAGAATATATATGATAGACTAGAATTTAGATATTCATAAAACGAATAGGATATTTTTGGCCATGGCCCAACATTTTTAATATCATAGATCCACAAAATTAAAATTTTGATTTCTTACCTTGGATTTAAGACCTACTTTCCAGTATATTAAATAAATTTTAATGCGTTATGCCTAAACTACCTCCAGTTTTGTTTTATTAGCTGTTTTCTATTTTCGCAGAATTAATGAGTATTAAAAAATAAATAAATTGAGCTATTAAGCAAATTAATTAGTATTAACTAAGTAATGGGCATTTAAAAAATGTTTAACCTCTTCAGGGACGAATTTTTTGTTTAAATTAATTTTTTATTGAAAAACAAGTAAACCACTGAAGATGTGCGAATCTTGGCCTTTAGATGTTTCTTGTGATTGAAAACAAAGCAAAAGGCAACAGCTATAGTCACTGAGCGTTATTAAATTCGGTGAATTACATTTTTCGGAATTATGCCACTACCGAAAATCTATATATATTTTACACTGTTAGTAATACATAAGAATAAAGATAGTTTTATTTGCGGGAGTGATATACATAACTACAATACCAGGAATAAAAAAACATCAGAGTCCCTAAATACAGACTTTCCAGGGTACCAAAAACCTCATTAAACATGAAGCTTTACAATGTATTGCCTATTTATTTCAAAAACCATGAATATAAAAAAATTAAGTCTGCTTCATTGCGTTTATTCGGTTGAGGAATATCACCGCTTCTTCCTAGTTCCTAGTATTTTGTAATTGTAATATTTGTAATGTATTAAATATATGTTTTTAATTGCGATACTATATTTTTGTATATGTATTTGTGTTTATATATTTTTAAATCATGTATTTGACTTGCCAAAAATGTAAATCATAATGTGGCCAATAAAGAATCTGAATCTAAATCTAAAGGTATAAACGTATAATATATAAACCGCTTAATATTTGAAGTAAAAGATGCGTCATGAATGTAGATTTTACTTTATACATGTTTCTGTATTAAAAGTTGCATAAATTTTGAAAAGCAATGGCGTAGCATACAATTTTATTCATAAAAATATTAATTTTGATGAATATTTTTTTATTTTTTTTTATTAGGGTGTAATGAAAAAAAAAATCTTGTTAGAAAGTAAGAATTTTTTTTATATCTTTAAGGTAACTTTTTATTTTTTTTAGAATATGATCAAATACAGTTTGGAGGTAGGTACTTTTTTGCATAAAATGCGAAATCCACTAAATAAGTTTAAAAACCGACAAAGAACCTAAGGAAAAGAAAACGGAGAATAATTTAAAAAGAGGAAAGAAATTGAAAGTATAAGAAAAAATTGGTAAATAAGCAGAGCTTTTTTAAAGAAATGTACTTAAAGTGCCAAAAACTAAATAACTAACAAATGATTTAATATGAAAATGCTCTTTTGCCAACAATTACCCTCTATAATAAAGTACTCTCATTCCAAATTTGAAGTGATTATCTCAATGTGTTAAAAAGTTATTGCAAATAACGTGGATACACAAAACTAGTAGTTCTGTATACTGCGATTCCACGTTTATTTGCTATAAGCACGTTTTTTATCTTAAACCTCGCTTAAATAATTTACAATTGTTGTAAATTTTACAATTTTTGTAATTTTTGACATTCTTTAAACACGCTATGGAAGTAGAAATAAAAATTTAATGAGGTTAATTTAGGAGTTATTATTCAGCGTCTAGGAGTCTAACACTTGAAGCTTTATCAAGCAACCGATTCACAAACTTTAAACTTTCAGTTATTTGCCAACTGGCGAAAGCTCGATAAATAATTTATGTTGAAAGCCACTAGAGCCTTTTAAGTTAAATAGTAAAACCCATTAAATATATAAAGCGAAGAGAAATGCCCGCACTATAAGTGGTTCAGACGTCAGAGTAGGGTGAAATGCCTAAGAAAAATTGATATTGATGTCCCGCATGTGGATATATACATATACATATATGTGTATATAGATGAAATAAACATTTTAAGATCTCACGGGAAGCATTTTGGCTGCCTATTTGGGTATTTTTCTGTGAAAAAATACACATAAAACATTGAAGGACAGTTGGAGCAGTCGGTACGATATCTAGTAAATTTGTTAAAGAAGGATTTATTAAGTACAAAATGCGCCACATTCTCAATCTTTAAATGAATCTGCTTTAATACTGTCACTAGACCAGAGTCTAAAGTATCAGTAAATTTAAATTAAATATCACTGACGCAGCAGTTGGTAGTATCAAAATAGGGTAAATAGGCTAGTTATGTTCAGTGAAAAAATATGAGGCTGTTTTATTAAAAATAGTTTAGAGGCTCTTAAAGGCTCAATTAAATTAAATGATATATAACCAACTTATGAGCAATTATTTTTAAATATGGTCAAATGAAATTCATAATTTAATAGTCAAAATTAGAAGCTGTATGTTGCCTATACTGCTTCGTAAAATATGATTTAAATTGTAGTTATATTCACAATAATATAGTGATAAAATAATGGAAATAATCCCTTTTTAACCTTAAATTGTCAATTATAATAATTACAACTCTAAAACAAGCATAATTGAGGCGTATAGTGCAAGAGTGGCCCATCTCATTTTATGGAAATATCGAGATAATCGCTATTTAAATTTCTCCGATTTTTTAATCTTTGATCTAGGACGCATTATTTTATTTAAAATTTTTATGTTAGGTTTTTATACTCAACCAGCATTAAGGTAATGTATGACAAACAAATTTATTTTACTTTCTTTACTTTCTTAGAGAAAAAAATTGGTGGGTAACTATTGCACATTGTGTTCATTTTGGGTCACTATTGCATTACGAACGAGATGTGACCTTCAATAACACGTTTTTTTTTTTTGAGTAGATCTAACCTCACATTTTACTTTAAAATTTTAATTATTTTTACTTGTGAAAGAAATTTTCGTTATTTAATAACAGAATAGTCAAAAAAACAATAATTATGCTCTGGAATAGTTAAATAAACGTTTTCTTACTTTTCTTGGAGTAATTACCTTTAAAAATGAAGAATAACTAATGCGTAAACATTGTTCAAGTACCTAAATGGATTTTAGTTCCTATGATCTCAAAGTTTAAGGTAAGTTGTAATTATTTTTTATTAATAAAGCAAAATGTACAAAATTGGTAACATAACGCTCCTGCATTTGTACAGAAAATGATTTGTTTTGGGGCGAACAAATAACTTTCTCGATAAAACAAATTTTGGCTTTTTTAAGAATCTTTCTAAAAATATCTTTATAAATCCTTGATAAAACTTGCCTTGTTAGCTTTTTCAAGAATATAATGGACATTTTTATATAATATGTTTGACTGGTAGCCTATACCTGTGGGCCACTCTTGCACTAATAAAAGCGATAATTTTAATAGTGCTTTAAATGCTTGTATCGTACCAAAAAGAAAAGCCTCTGTTATGAGGTATGTAATGAAAGATATAGATGTCCTTATTACATTTATAAAAAAAAACGCAAGTCTCAAAAAAACACATATCGGCCACTCTTGCACTATACGCCTCTATTATGCTTCTTATAATTATTATGCTGTTTTTAGAGTTTAGCAATTTGTTTTAAACGAGGGGTAAACACCTGAATTCCTTCTAGAAATTTTCTTTAAGATAACCTTGAAAATTCTTGAAAATTACCTAAAAAAAGTCCCAAGTTTAGTAAAAATAAGATTTTCTAGAGAGATTACCTCCAATTTGTACATCTGAATTCCTCAGCGGTTTACCCCTTGGTTTTTAATTAATTATTAAGCAAAATTATTGCTAATAGAATAATAATGCTTTTAAGTCTTCTGTATTGCTACAAAGAGTATTTTAATAATAAACAGTCTTCAATGTCTAAGCACTTTAAAAGCGTAATTTTAAAAAGGAGCACACTTCCTTTTTAAATTTTAAATTGTTTATATAATTACATTATGACCAAAATAACCGCAAATTGTTTTTACTACGTTTAAAATTATTAACAATTTTAATAATAACTAGCCATGAGACTTGTTTTTAACACGATTACAAGTGATAAACCTTCCTATTATCCCAGTTCTATACACTGATAAAACAGTTTATTTGTCTCAACTAAATATTTGGTTGGATATGGCCAATTAAATTATTTGGTTGTGACAAATAAATTTTATTTGTGACAAATAAATTTTATTTCTGTCAAATAAACTATTTTGTTTCCATTAATAAATCATTTTGAAATTAAAATATTTGTTTACATGAACTAAATATTTATTTGACTCAAATAAAATTTGTTTCTCACAACCAAATAATTTAATTGGCCATATCCAAATAAATCCTTTTTATCAGTGTATTAGTCACACATTGGTGGGTCCTGAAGTTATTATGATTGACTTGAAAACTAAATTTTTATTGATTTTATGACGGTTTTTAACAAAATTTAGTTAATTTTATTATTATTCAATGTTAAGAGACCAGCAGAAAATTATTCCCTGACAGTGAAGTTCAATGGCGATTTCTCCCGTTAGATTAGACAGGGACAAAAGTTCTACCCAAAAAGGATAGAAGACATACATACACTCCCACTTCCACCCAACCAAACAAATGTATTTGTTCTTTGTTGAACAAATACAATATTTACTTGGCCGGGCGAAAAGTGTAACTAAATTATTTTTATTAAAGAAATTACTGGCGCCATCTAAACTTTAGTAGAATTATCTTATTCTACAGATTCACATTAGCTATGTTCGTTCGTGCCGCTCAGTGCTACACTTTCCGGCCAACCAAATAAATACTGTATTTGTTGTATGAAAAACAAATACAGTATTTATTTGGTTGGCTGGAAAGTGTAGCACAAATGAGATAGAGATAGGGTAGACGTCTTTTGTTTCATAATTCTAGTTGTAGAGAGCTCCATTCACAATTTATATATCGATCGTAGATTATATAGATACCTAGTACAGTATTTGTAAATGAAATTGACCAACGCGAACCGTTACCAAGATCTGTTGAACTAGGGAACGACACCGCTTTACGCCACGCCCTTCTCCCTCTACGTACTAAAACATTCTGCATCCGATTTTGGCTGTTTGAAATTACAAGGTCAATAAGTTTTATATTTTATAATAAAATATGAATTATGATTAGGGAATTCAATCCCGAGATGTCAATCACAACCACGAACGGGAATTTGATTTAAAATCTCGATCTCGGATTAATATTTTATGTAAATTTTATTATTGTTATATTATTCACAGCGCCGGCGCTAGAATAATATACGGTAGTTTCGAATTTTCAAAAACAAATCAAAAATCGTCCTAAACTAAATATTCTTGGATATAAATTTGTTGCATGAAAAAAAAAGCAACTTTTTTTTCAAATGTTCGTCTGTCTGTCCGTCTGATGTCACAAATTTTGTGAACACGATAACTCAAGAACGAATAATCCGATCGACTTGAAATTTTCAGAAAAAATCAAGTTCCAAGAGGGGAAGATTCGTATTGTTTTTGAAAGTAAAGAAATTAAATTTTCTTTTCAAAAAACAAAAAATTTAAAAAAAATCAAAAAAAAATATTAAAAAAAAAAAATTTTTCAATTTTTTTAATTTTTTTTAATTTTTTTGTTTTTCGTGAAAAGAAAATTTAATGAAAAAAAAATTGAAAATTTTTAATTTTTTTTTAATTGCTTTTTTTTCAATAATTTTTCGTTTTTTAAAAAAGACCTTTTTTTAAAAAAGATCTTTTTTTAAATGTAATTTTTTTTTGTTATTTTTTTTTGTTATTTGTTTTTAATTCGATACAATTCAATTCAAAAAAACGTTTTAAAGTTTTTGATTAAATATTTTTTTATTTATTTTTTTTATTATTTTTTTTTGGAAAATGTAATAAAAAGTTCGTTAGAAACCGTCAAGGCTTTTTTTCTCGAAGCTAATTTTTGAGGCGCCAATTTGTTTTTGAAGTAGGCGCCAAGTTTAGCAGAAACCGTCAGGGACAAAGCATTTTTTTAAGGTATTTTTTTTTTGTTAGGGCGCAAAGTGGGTGTCTGGGGGAAAAATTTAAAAACTACGTTGAATAAAACTACACAAAAAACGCTATAATCATTTTTTCCAACGCCCCAAAATGTAAAAAAAAATGTTTCTAGACATAACTTTTTCATTATTTCAATAGAAGAAAAATTTAAAAACCACCTAAAAGTTAAAATAAAATAAGACAAAATATTTTTTTCATGACCCCCCCCTCTCCAAAATGTGAAAAATTGTTTCTGGACATTACTTTTTCATTATTTCAATAAAAGAAAAATTTAAAAACCACCTAAAAGTTAAAATAAAATAAGACAAAATATTTTTTTCATGACCCCCCCTCTCCAAAATTTGAAAAATTGTTTCTGGACATTACTTTTTTTCCTTTTTTAGTATTCACCATAGAAGAATATTTTAAAAAGAGCTAAAAGATAAAAAAATTCCTCTCCCTCTCAAGCGCACCCCCCCCCCCCCAATATTAGAAATTGGACATAACTATTTTTATGAGAAAGTATTCTCGCTCATTCGAGACGGCTGGTTTGTTTTTGAGGGGATTACTTTCATAAAAATATTATAAAAACGTAAAAACAATATTTTAATGTTTTCTATGACAACTGGAAATTAAAATTGGTTTAGAAAAGGTTCATAAAATCAACCTCAGAAACCAATCGTCTTTGTTAATTAAAACAACTCGTAAAAACTGGAATTGTTTTAATTGCCAACATAAAAAGCAAAAATTTCATTTGAAACATAATTCTTTGGCTACATCTTTGTTGGTAGTCTATAAGTTGCGATATTTTGTAGGTTTTTTTTTATATATGGCTACGTTGCACTTGTTTCTCTAAAAAACTGTTAAGGTCTTGACTAAATTACAGTAAAATAGTTGTAATACTTACACTGCAACCAACGGCATTTGCAATATTATTTTTGGATATGTTTTGTTCATGCAAAACTTTAATTTTGCAGCGATCAGCAAAACTTAAATCCGCCGCCATGGTCAAAACAATACTGAAGCAGAAATATCCGATTCGAAGCCTTTCTGCGTCACATGTGCTCGGCCGCGGTGGCGTTCCCAGTACTTTTTGTGCAAAACACATTTTACGCGAGCGTTGATATAGTCTATTTCATTTACTAATACTGTACGTATTTCACTAGAAATCTTTTTGCAAATAATATATAATTCATGAACAATATTCATTGAACATAACATTTGATCTTCCAGGTAATGGAGCATAACTAATGGACACAAAAATGAGGTTGAATGTAGTAGATTAACATATGGCACTTGGGACAGCTGGAACCTGGGAAATCATATTTAAAGTAATATAGATTTTTTTCTTTAACAGTTTTTTTTAGTTTGAAAAAGTGAAAAATTAAGCGAAAAGTCAGTGGGATAGTTATTTATGGTACTAGTGGGTAAAGTAAGATATTGCCCATGAGAAAATTAACCTGCGAGCCGTCAGCCAAGCAGGTTAATTTTCGAGAGGGCAATATCGGTTTACCCATGAGTGCCATACAAGGTTTTATCCAATAATTAGCTTAGGAATTCATATTTTTATTAAAATTTTAATGACATTTACAAGAAAATAATTTGATAAGTGACAGTTGAGTGGGTAAAATAAATAATTATCCACTCAAGTAAAAGCCACTCGGGGGTTATTATTGAGTTTATCTATTTAAAATAAAGCTGGTAATTGTCTTATTATCTGTATGTATTGGATAAAGCTTATTTACCTTACCCTTTTGTAATACAACTTTGTACAGTTCTGTTGAGTTCTGTATATTCGAGTGTTTATTCATGTAACTTGAGGCAGATTTATTAAATGAAAGCTTTCCTATTTCTTTTTATTTTGTAGATGAGAAAAGTTAATGTTAAAAAATGTGTGTCACGTGATATATTATAAGAAAATTGAAAATTTCCGTCAGAACATTTCCTAACCAAACTGCACGTCTGGATCTTAAAATTAGATTCTACAAGGATTTATGCAGTGGATGCACCATTTCGACGGTCCTTCGATTTTTCCTACCTTTTCCTGCATACTTCCGATTTTTCCTGCCTTTTCCTGCATACCGCACAGTCCCGGAAGTCTTTATATATCCAGAAAATTGACTTTTAAACTATTTATATGTTAATTTTGCCAATGACTATGCCAATCATGTCAGGGTTGAATATATTTTCGGCGTTCGAAGGAATTGCTAGTCAAATTACCGGATTTGCAAATGCAGTTTGAATATATGAACTGTTTTACAAAAAAAGTAGGAAAATTAACCCTATAGTGCACCTTGTTCCCATTTGAGAACACTAAGCATTAATACCCCTGTATACTTTAATAATCAAAAATACACTGCCCAGTAAAAGAGCTTTCCCATTTACACCTCCGCCTGTAAAATGGATTTTTTATTATCAAATTCACTTTCAGCAACCATAAAAACCTTAATATAACAATTTTCACGAAAACTACCCCCACTCCAAAGGGGGTGGATTTAGAAAAATTTTATTATCAAATTCACTTTCAGCAACCTCAAAAACCCCAATACACCAGTTTTCACGAAAACTACCCCCACCCCTCAGAGGGTGAAATTAGAATAAAAGTATTATCAGATTCATAATCGTCGACCCCAAAAACCCCTATATACCAATTTTGAAGAACATATTAATAATATTAACAAATATTTACCCCTTCACCCCCTCGGGGGTGGAATTAAAAAAGAATTTTTTATCAGATTCAATTTCAGCAACCTCAAAAACCCATATATAGCAATTTTCAAATTTTTCTAAAAAAAATGTATTTTTCCCCATTTGCCCCCCTTGCCGGACCCCAATGTTTACAAAAAACAATCCCGATCGAGAACTTTTGGTAATATACCTGTATGCCAAATTTCAAGTCTCTAGCTTAAAACGTTCTATAATAATAATAATAATCAATTTATTAAATAGGATTAACCTAATATACAACATATGATTACATATTTAATTAGTTATACATATATTATACTAACTATTCTAGTCTTAAGTAATAAAACTATTTCAGAGAGAAAAAAATAAATAAATAAATAAGGGTATATATTTTTAGTTAATTAATGTTTTAATATAATCTGTTAATTTATTTTTAAACATTCCTAATGTTTGGCTTAATTTAATTTCGTCTGGTAATTTGTTAAAACTATTAATTCTTAAGTTATCGTGCCCACAAGATGTCCCGGACAGACCGATCGATCGACCGACCGACCGACCCATAATTTTTTTTTGCTCGAAATTGATTTATATCGACATAAAACGTCATAAAACGCAAAAATACACAAAAAAAATTGAAAATTTGTGCACGAATACAAGGCTTTCCGAAATTTTGAAAATTTTCAAAATGGGAAAGCAAAACAAACTTTATGGACACCCATAGTTTTCACTTGGGAACACTGGTCTTCAAGTTGGAGTATTTATTGATAAATGGCAGTATCTAATATTGCCGGTAAGTATTTAAACAGCTGACATGCCACGCGCTTTTGAAATTCGCTGGAGTCTAATTTTTGATAGTGTGTTAATTTTTGTTCAAAATTGTTTTGTTGATTACCACATACAATATGTGAGCAAGTAGATATTACTAGTTTTTAGTTTTGTATTCGGTTTTGTTCTTTATGTGCACAGTGTTTCCGGACAGATTTTTAGCATGGGTACGTGGCGATAAGCTTGTCCCCTTATGCACCCCTCTCCTTACCCTCCACCCCTACTTAGTTTTGTCACAGGATCCATTTTTTTTAATATTTTTTTCCATAATATCCCTATTTAGTCTACCTATGAATTTAAAGTTTTCATATTCTAAGTTGGGTATTTTTTAACTAATATTGAGTCGCCGAATCTAAATGTTCTCAGAATATTTTTATCTTCCATGATTTTAGAACATAAATTAATGGTAAAAAAAACATTTTTAAGAACAAGCTTTTATTTAATGGCACTAAAAAGAAGAAAATAAACTTTCAAGTAACTAAAACCAATCATTTTGTTACATTATACAATCTTATATGATATAAAAGCTTGTCTCGAGGTTTGTTTTATATAAAATAGTATTGTCAGCCGAGTTAAGCATGTGTACCAAATTTTAGTTTTCTAAGTATATTCTAAGTGGTCGAAAAAGCCTTTGGCAGATTTGCCCTAAACAAACAAATATCCAAACATTGTAAGTTAAATAAAAGCTTGTAAAAAGAGGTCTAAAATACTGATTTTTTTACCACTTTTATCTCATTTTTCTCAGAAACTTTAGGTAATAGAAATATTCTGAGGCCAGATTCAGCAACCCAAAATTAGTTAAAAAACATATAACTCCAATCAGGACAAAAAACCGTGTTGCCTAGTGTAATTGGACAAAATAGATAAATATAATGGAAGTCTCTAGATAAGGAGAATCGTCAGATATACATCTATCTGACTAAGTATCTGACTTTTTTGTAATTTATAAAATATTTGCTTAAGTTAAAATATGTCCAAACCTATCAATCTATCTATGAATGTAACATTTTTTTTTTCAATTATTACTGATATATTTTAGATTTTTTATATGTTTTTACCCTCCCATTAAAAAAAAGTAATTAGTTAAAAATGTAGTGATGTATAATGAAATAACGATTTTTTTATAATTTGACGTGATACTCGATAATAATTTGAAATAACAAAAACTTTAGAATTTAATATCTCAAGAAATATTGATGTTAGCGATTTAGTGCCAAGGACCATTTTTGTAGGAAATTAAATTTCCTACAAGTTTGTCATTTGAATATTTTTTGTAGCTCTTGCCAATTACGAGATAAGGACAGAAAACGTAAATTTTATGAAAAAATTGGGTTTGGTGGCCCAAACTACCTCACCAGTACGAGTTATGATTATGCCGCAATGGGCACTTTTGTAGAGCATTCAATTTTGAGAAATGCCTGTCTATGGTCGAAGCGATACCATAAAATGCGGCTAAGCCAATGAACTAGAGTAGTGGGGGAACAGGAATGGCGTCTGAACAAGTGGCTAATATGAATGGCAGCCATTAATCGCATTCTTTATTCTAGGGGGTTCAAATTTTTCACACTAGGTGGTGAATGACTATAAACAAATAAATAAATAAATAAATAAACTTTATAGGGAATTTTCATCTTGGTGCTTTCAGAGACCAACTTATCTCTGGTGCTTAAAGCACCGTGCTTTATTGACAATGAAGTTTTTAGGGTTATGTACAATGTCAGTGGATTTAAAAACGCTATAAAAAAATATTTATTTCTCAAAAAAACATATTTCTATTTGAAAAAATTACAGAAATGTGTAACATTAAAAAAATAATGACAGAATTAAAAAAAATAACAGTAATAAAATAATAAAAACAAGGTAGTATTTGAGTTATCTCGTTCCTATTTTTTTATTAATTTGGCGGTTCTTGGGTGTTGGAAACGTACAAAAAACAATATGGTTTGCCGACTAGTTTCGTTTATTTTATATAAACATCCTCAAGGCTGTGGAACAAAAAGAAAAATGTCTTAGGTACAAAACATAACTTTTTTTTTTTATTTATAAGTTTCGTTTATTTTATATAAACATCCTCAAGGCTGTGGAACAAAAAGAAAAATGTCTTAGGTACAAAACATAACTTTTTTTTTATAAGGTAGGTCATGTAGCAGTTGAATATTTTCCCAAACCTTCATTCTTATACATTTTGGTATTGGCGTGTAAATTGTCTTAATTAGGGTCACTCGATCAGTTTTTGCTTTGTCTATAGACTAGATCTAGTTGCTGTGTTAGTGTGTTTTGGTGTTTGGTCGATTTGAGCTTTTGATTTGAGGTGAAAACTTCCACAAACCCAAACGGCTAACCACCAAAACACTAGACATGCTATAAAGTCAGTATCAATTTTGATTAAATTCATCATAATTTAGTTTTAAAGTAGCATCCACTGATCTAAAATAAAATGAATTTTATAAAGGGAGCTGCTACAGTTTCGAGTCAGAACTTCCAACCAGTCGAAACTCTAGCTCTGGGGCTAGGGAACGTTCAAGTATTACGTAACGCAAATGTTGATCATTTTAGACCCCCCCCGTAACGCTATTTTCCTATACCATTAACATGGATGTAACAAAAAGTCCAAAATGACCCCCCCTAGGAGCGTTACATAATACTTGAACGTTCCCCTAATATTCCAACCACTTGATTTTAAAAATTTTAAAGCTTTTAAGGTATATTTTGGTCAGAATTGTATTCTCCCCGTTTGAATGGGGACTATGCCCCCGTTTAAATGGGATCAAGGCATCAAAAACACCAAACAGGCAAAAAAACTGACCTAAACCAAAGAGTTAGGTTACGTTATGTTTAACATCTATAGATATACAACAGTGCAAAATCGGTCGGAACTCCAGACACTCTGTTGTATAAATACTTGTAATAAAAAAATGTACATATGAAATTCTTATTTTTGAAATACACACCCTATTTTTTCAGGTTCGAACTCTGGCTTTCTTCAGAAGTACTTTCTTTTTTCCAAAAAGCATGTCATCATATTTAAAATGCCTTGAGCAAACAAATCTATTTTCAGAAAAAGTATACCTACGTAGATTTGGGTATTTTAAAAATATCAAGCCATTGCTCCAACAATTCTTTATCTTTTGGAAACCTGTAAAATAGAAAACCCTGGCTATAAATTAAATCTCACTAAATTTGTAGTTTTATATATATATAAATGCAAAACGTACAAGTCAATATAATCCCAACTTAAACTTACTTAAAAAATGAAACTTTCGCCAGATTTTTTCTTTTTACACTGTGGCAGCCAATGACACAGCAAGACATGTTTAGAAAAGTTTTTCTTGTACTCACTCACTAAAAAACTGTACACTTACACTACGGAATTTAATAAAAATAAATAAAAAAAACTGCCATATAAGTCTCAAAAATGCTCAAACATATAATAAGTTATTCACAGATAAAGATATCAACATTTCAACCGTAAGTATTACCAGGAAAAACTAGTACGATAACAGAGACTACAATTTCTGATAAAATTCCTTATAAAGTTACCAAATCGCACCACCTAGTGTGAAAAATTTGAACCCCCTAGAATACAGAATGCGTTTAATGGCTGCCAACGTAGTGTCACTACTTATTTGTATTGGAATCCTGTTCCCCCACTACTCTAGTTCATTGGGCTAAGCTATATAAATTTAAAGAAAAAAAATCAAAGTTTACCTGTATTTTCAATGGTAAATCTTTACATGCCTTGGTCCACTACTTAATATTAATATTAAGGGCTAAAATTTTGAGGGATTTTTTTTTAGGGTATAATAAAATTTCGTGATGGGACCGAAAAAAAAAATAAGCGAAAAAAAAAGCACCCTAGTTGACATACCTCAATTTCTATTATTTGGAGTATATAATAATTATTTCTATTATTTATTCAGGTAAGTGTGTTTATTTTCTTCATTGTACTAGGTCAGCCATAAAGCATACACAATACGATAAAAAATATTAAAATGTTTGTGGCAGAACTAATTGGCAATAAGAAATCTTTACAGTGTTGTACTTTTGTACCATAAATTTTTACATAAACCACATAATGGCCCACATTGTAACACTTTTATAACCGCACTTTTATTTAAATTCGATTTTAAATTAGTTTGTTTAAGGTTTGATTTTTGCAATTACAATTTATTTTGTATGTCAACAGTACAATTTTAATTATGTTATTTGTACGCAAAACTTGTTAATTCCATCAGTAGTATATAACAAAAATAGTACACAATAAAATATAAAGTAGAACAGTTGCTGCTTGAGTTGTTCTATAAAATGACAATCATACTTTTGAATAGGTTCTCTGAATGTTTCCTGGTTTTTCTCATTTTTTTCTTTAATTTTTTACGTGGTACCAAAAAATAAATTTAGCTTGCATCATAAAAAATCCAATATTTTAATTTTTAAGTTTTATAAAGGTTAGTTTATGCAAAAATTAACGAAGCCTACGAGAAATATAAGTAATTTTAAAGTTTATTTTTTTAAGGTATAGTTATTTTAAACCCTCCCGCTTGTAAACAATCTCGAAATTACCATAGCAATGTAAGATACGCATGCGTCGTAAGCGAAATGACTAGGCCCAATTTACACAACCGTAAAACGTTGACGTGCCATTAACGAGAACAAAACAATGGTTTGGACTTTTTTTTATTGGAATTAAAGCGATTTTATAAGCAAATTTTGTTTCTACAGGAATACAAAAGTGTTTTTAGCAACAGCTTTATCAATTCTCTTTTTTACATCAAAACATCATAAAAACAAAGTAAGCAAATAAAAATTATAAATTTTGGTTATGTTGACATTCAAAACAAGCCACATGCTTCAGTGTAAATCGGACTTTGTGGAGTATTTGACGGAAAATTTAAAATAACTATACCTTAAAAGAATAAACTTTAGGTGTATACTGCGCATGCTGGATAATAATTAACAAAATAACTAGAAATTTAATTATTTTTATGACTACTCTGCGCATGCGTAAGTATAGATGGGTGCCATAATTCTACTTAAGCATGCGCAGTGTAGTCATAAAATTAATTATATTTTTGTTTAGCCTCGTTAATTTTTGCATAAACTACCTTTAACTGTCTGTTAAACATAATCCCATGCACAATACTCTTGAAAATCCTCTAATTTACAACTGATTAATATATTTTATATGTAATCCCTAGTAACAATTTTTGTCAAGTCTGGCTCAAGATTCTTGATCAAATAACTGCATCCAGATTTTGACAGTTCTGGTGCAAGATACTGTCGACAGATTATTGCTCAAGAATTGTCAAAGAATTGCTACAGATATTTCGTCAAGATTCTTGGACAAGTCTTGAACAAGAATATAGCAAGAAAAATTGACAAGAAATCGAAAAGCGATCTCTATCATGATCAAATCGTACTTTTTATAGTAGGTCAAGATTCTTGACCAAGAATCTTGTCAAATTGCTTGATGCAGACTTTACGAACAGACTTCACAAAGTATTGCTAAATGCTCTTCTTCCAGAGTCTTGCCCAAGTCTGGATACAGAATCTTGATTAATTCTCTTGCTTAAGAATTGTCCAATTCTTTACAAAGAACTTTGTCAAGTATTCTGGTCAAGCAACTTGTCCAAGTTCAATGTTACTAAAGTTTATTTTTTTAAGGTATAGTTATTTTAAATTTGCCGCTAAATACTCCACGAAGTCCGATTTACACTGAACATTAGGCTTGTTTTGAATGTCAACATAACCAAAATTCGTAATTTTTGTTTACTTACTTTGTTTTTATGATGTTTTGATGTAAAAAAAGAGAATTGATAAAGCTGTTGCTAAAAACACTTTTGTATTCCTGTAGAAACAAAATTTGCTTATAAAATCGCTTTTATTCTAATAATTTAGAGGAATAAACCATTGTTTTTTTCTCGTTAATGGCACGTCAACGTTTTACGGTTGTGTAAATTGGGCCTAGTCATTTCGCTTACGACGCATGCGTATCTTACGTTGCTATGGTAATTTCGAGATTGTTTACAAGCGGAAAGGTTTAAAATAACTATACCTTAAAAAAAATAACTATAGGGATATACTTACCGATTTTAAGTTAAGTAATATGGATTTGACTGGTTGTGCATATCATCTAGCCATTTATTGTGAATAAATGAATACAGGATTAGATTAATTAATTTGGTTTAGATTATACAATTATTTCCATGTTAAGCAGAAAAAAATATAATTATAAGTTATAGGTACAAGGATTTTTTATGGTTAAATCTTGATTAGAATGTACGTTTTTATTATACACACATATACTTTATTTAAATATTAAATACTCGATTAAATATAAATGCACTCAGAAAATTTAGTTGTATTTTTAATACTGAATGTTATTTGTTAATACATTTTTTTTATTTATATCGCCATAATTGGTATGCAAAAATTTTTTTTGAAATTTTTTGCACGAATACAAGGCTTTTCCAAAATTTTGAAAACATTAAAATGGGAAAGCAATACCTGGGAAAAAAACTGAAAGTGTACCAGTCGAAGTAAACTCTCGGTATTGCAATACATTGTCAAGATAGTCAGTATAATGCAAAAAAATATATGGACTTTTAATGTAACGTAAGCAACGAATTCCCTTGTAACGTAAGCAACAGATATTTTAGGTTTTAATACACAACACAGAAATTTTTAAAGATTTAAAATATTTTAGCCTGATTTCTTAAACATTTCAAATGCACATTTAGTTTTAAAAACATTTTATAACCTGGAATAGAACCGAAATTTAAAGATGCTAGTATTTAACTCACAAAATGTAACGTAAGCAACATTATATAAAATTATAAATTTAACTTATTATATTAATTATGAATATATGTTTTGTTACTTTGTTATTTACTAAAAATAAATATTGTAATTAAATATTGTCTTATTATAATTGACAAATTTATACATTTAAAAGTTAAAATAGGCGAACTAATAACTCTAGAATAGGCATTTCATTTGTAAAAACTGAAAAAAAACGTAGCCAACATATACATTTGTCTGTCTTACTCGCACAGCTTTGTTCTAACAGAGACAATAACAGTTACTGGTAATTGTTATTGTTCAGGCCTGAATATACCTACTATTTGTTTATAGACAAACCGAGATGTTGGCGATACTTTATATTAACGGTATGCGTATTGTAGAGAGAAGAGTTGTTAGTTCGTTGTTTATACCTTAACTTGTTTGATTCTGGACTTGAATTTCAAGTACATTTTTTCTGTGTAATTAATTTATCTATAATGAAATTCAATATAATATGTACGTGTAGTACTGTAATTATATTTTTTATGCTAATATAATAGCTAGTATATTTTCCATGTTTGTTGAATAAAAATCAACAGTCAAAAATACCGAAAATGGGGCCATTACAGTCGTTAAATAGGTACAATTATTTTTAGAAATATTACATTATATTAAAAAAAAAGAATTTTACTGAGGGTGACTTATTTATTAATATGTAAATTTAAATTTTGATTTACTATTTAAATTATATTTTCCAAATTACTCTTAAATGGATGCAAACTATCCCCCGTTTACCGTATACTTAATTTCATAATGCTTTATAAGACTTAATGTGTTTTTTCCATGAGTATAAAAATTTTCATAGTCAGCTAAAATCACTTAAACGTGGGCAGACAAAACTGCCTTTATGGCATTTTTTATGATTTTGTTGCGTCTCTCATTATATTCATAACTAAATACAAAGTACTAAAAAAAATATATACAGGGTGTTTAGAAAATGTAAATTTAAATATATTTTGCACTATTGTTATTAGCAAATTAAATTTCGATGTTTAAGGACAAAATAAGGACTAATTAGAAATAAAAATACTGCTGTCAACAAAAGAATACTTTTTCCAGTAGGCCAGTTCATTAAAACTAAAAATCAATAAAAAAAAATTTGAAAGACGAAATAACTTATTAATATTTTTTTTAAGTTAAAGTGGTCACGAATTTCCTGGACAGACAGCCCAACAAACAGATTTTTTTTGATGGAAATAATCTATTTTGGGTATAAAACACCCAGAAATATAAAAAGGCATTTTTTTTACTAACGGGAGACTTTCCTCGGAGAAAGTAATTATAGCTATAGAAAATAAATTAATAATCTATCTTCAGGGATAAATTATTAATTTTTGGAATTATAAAATTTATTTTTATTTTAATTTAAAATAGATAAAATTAATTAAAAAATATATAACTCACCGTATTTTTTCTTCAGTTTGAATAATTTCCAAAATCCTCTTCCAAAATATTAAAACCAAATATTTTAAAACCCTACTCGCACTTTTTAACGTTAAAAAACTACATTTTATAACACAATAATTATATCTTACTTCCTTGTAACCGATTCACCAAACATTTGAAGAGACATAACCTCAAAAGTTCACCTGTCGTTGAATACATAAACAAAAAACATCTTAAGCCACCTGTGATTCCGATACACCTGTATAAAATCCGCTGAAAATGACTTAACCGACATTAAAACAATACATTTTCCTTAAATTCATAGTTTTTACGTGCAGATTAGTTATTTTAAGTCACTATTATTTCACTATATATGACACTATTTTAATAAAACAGTACTTAAGTCAGTTTCTTTAACAGGTATAATGTAGCTAAGGTATTATACACAACACTGAAAGAATAATGCACGCTGTCCTTATCTAATACGTGTCACGAGTATGTTCTGTCTCTCTTTTATTTGAGTCGGTTAAATCGAAGCGTCCGTGGAGGCTAATAACGGAACAAGTGCATATGCGTGCAGTGGTGTGGAAAAGGAGGGGTATAATTGGATAATTTTAAATAATAACATTTAATTATTTTTATTTAAAAAATAAAAAAACAAGGTTTAATCCTTTTTATAAATTTTTATTCAATATAATGTTACCGTTTTAGCTAGTTTAGTTTAGCAGTCTTTAGGCTACAGAGGTTACAAATAACATATGAACGTTGTGAAACAGAAGAGGCAAGGTGATCCAGATTTTCATCAACCAGTGTAGAGATGAATTTAAAGCCAAACACTTTTATATCCCCCGATGCTGAGCACCTCGGGATATAATACGCTCGGCTATAAAAAATGTCTTCTCCATGGTATATAATTATAAAAATAGTATATTGTTTTACTAAGAGGAAAAGTGAAGCTTTTTTTTTAATAGTCTGTAGAATTTACGGACGACGCGAAGCATAAATAGGCCAATTAAGCAGTTTCGGAAAAACTTTAACCTTCCTTAGCCCATTTTAAAAATTTTTCGTAGGCTGAATTCTTCACTTTTCGAGATTTGTAGCATTTGCAATATTGGAGAGATTTGTAGGTGTACAATCCATATATTCTTCTTCAATCATTTTTAATGTAGCTCTTTACAACTAGAATTATGAAACAAAAAACGTCTACCCTATCTCTATCTCATTTTTGCTACACTTTCCAGCCAACCAAATAAATACTGTATTTGTTTTTCATACAACAAATACAGTATTTATTTGGTTGGCCGGAAAGTGTAGCACTGAGCGGCACGAACGAACATAGCTAATGTGAATCTGTAGAATAAGATAATTCTACTAAAATTTAGATGGCGCCAGTAATTTCTTTAATAAAAATAATATAGTTCCACTTTTCGCCCGGCCAAGTAAATATTGTATTTGTTCAACAAAGAACAAATACAGAATTTGTTTGGTTGGGTGTAAGTGGGAGTGTATTTATGTCTTCTATCCTTTTTGGGTAGAACTTTTGTCCCTATCTAATCTAACGGGAGAAATCGCCATTAATTTCACACGTTTTTTTTGCGCAGAATCTGTCAACGACCTGTTTACTTAATAAACTAATAACTGTGAAGTATGGCTGTTATCAAAATCAAAGAGTACTGTCGCCAATGCATCAATGAACTCATTTTTTTACTGTAAAAAAATAGTTCACTTCTATCTGGTGTGTTCAGTTATAAAATATGGACATTTTAGTTCGCTTGAAGAAAAATACTATTGTGCGTCTTGTAAAGAAAATAATTAATTTTTTAAAAGGATAGAGAAAAATTGATCCTATTTATAGAAATCTATTTATAAGTAAATTACTGAAATTATTAAAACTTTATATCGGCTTTTACGTTGAGATCAGTATAACAATATTAAAAAGTTACTCATTGTGGTATATGCCATATAACGTCTAAAACAACTTCTTAAAAGGCTTTGATACTAATAATGTTACAGAAACTCCCGCAGGATTAATGTTGAGTAATAGGGTGCCCAGGATCTACGGAATTGTTTGGGTCCCAACGCTCCAAATTGTGCTTTTAGGTGAAAAAAAAAACACGCTTCTTTCTAGATTTTTAAAAAAATATTTAGAGGTTGATTTTTTAAATACAAAATAATGTGAAGGGTTTTTGTTTTTTTAAAGATATAAAAACTTTGATATTGAACTTTTATGGAACAAAAAAGTGTTTCTGGATAATAAAGGAATATTCTCAATTTTTATGCCCCTCTACAAAATTAAAAGGGATTTTTTATGGACCTTACAAAACAATTAAAAATTTTAACACTATAAACAAAATAAAACTATAAAGACACGCAAATAGCACAAACAACGCCGCAAACAAAATATCACCAATTATTCGATTTTATAACAAATTGACAGAGTGCAGCGTTGTCGGACCTCCTACCCATGTAAATTTACGTTTGTTGCATTTAAACGGTTTGAATGTAAATTTATGCTGTCTTTGAGTGTTCTTATTAAACTTTGTAGCAAAATATTGGAAATTTATTGGTTTTTATAATTAAAAATTATACGGTTGAAATGGTTTGGCAACGTAGAACCGCCATTTTTACCGTTTAGATATCTATTGTTATTACGCAATGCAGAACCCTGCGCAAACGTTTATTTCCTCTATATATTCCCTACCTATGTGGGTGGTACCCTAAAAGAATCCATTTTTTAATTTTGACTGGGCATCCTATTGAGTATCTCATGAGCTTTAAGCTTGTTAAACAATGCAAAAAGTTTCGTTAAAGAATTTTTAGAAAAAATTTGATAATTATAATTAGCTAATTTTTAATAAGATTAACTAATGACTAAAAGTTTCAAATAAATGAGTAAGGTATGTTGGAACGTGACTTTATTTAAGATAAAGGACTGTAGGGTTAAATAAAATATGTTGTTACATGTTTCCACTATACGTGACAAAAGTTAAGGGTTTAATAACTAAATCCTAATTATGATTACCGTAGAGTCATCCAACCTGATTTCAACGAACATCAAATGGTCACATATCTTTGCACAATGATTAAACAATGTTTTGGGAGTTTAAAACTAATTTTAAAAAATATTTTACTTTTAAACTGGAGTTTCTGTAGGTAAAAGTATGCGCAGTAGCATGGAAAAATTGGTAAAAACAGTCAGTTATGTTTATTATCATAACTTTTTTATTTTTTAAAAAGTCCAAATTTATTTATTAGTTTAAAAAACCATTTTAACGTACAAATTTTAAACCTTTTAGCGTTGTAATTTTACATTTAAAAATGTTGTCATATTATACTTTTATTTTAATCTGGAATTGTGAATATTTTCAATAAAAAGTACTGATTTTTAGGTTGTTTTTTTGTTAAGGGGTTGCATAATTTGGTATAATCATATATTAAAAAAAAGTACATTATAAAAGACACACAGCCGTTGTTTCAAAAAAAGCTTTAAACCAGACAGAGTTCAAAGCATTGAGTCATCCGCCTAACAGACCTGGACTCTAGTGATTATTACTTTTTTTTTAAATTGAAAAAAGACCTTAGGGAAAGAAGATTTTTGGATGAATACGAAGTGCAAGCAGCGGTTAGTGAGCATTTTTACACCAAGGACAGAGAATAATGTTTAAAGGGTATAAAAGATTTATATTTATAAAAAATCTAAAAAGGGCTTTCTTAAAGGAGACTATATTGAAAAATTAGAAATAAAATTTTCACGACATAATTTGTTTTTCTACCCGAGGCCGCGAACTCATTTCGATAACTACAAAATATAAAGATATGGAACCACCCGGGTGCACCCTGTCCATATCAGTTCATAGGTTGAGCTGATGATGCTGTTCCTGAAAGTTTTATATCCATAGGATATTTCGTTTTCCAGTTATCGTGTTTATAAAAAAAATGTCCCATAGATGGAAAGATTCGATATATACCGTATATTACTCTTTTAGCTCAAAAGGGAACGTTCAAGTATTATGTAACGCAAATTTTGATCATTTTGGACCCACACCTCCCCCCTGTAACGCTATTTTCCTATACCATTAACATGGGAGTAACACTCCAAAATGACCCCCACCCCCCCTAGGAGCGTTACGTAATACTTGAACGTTCCCAAAGCTAAGAAAATCATAATAAAAAAAGTTAAAAAGTAAACAAACTTATATATTTTTCTGAAAACATTTTTCTTTCCAATGTTTTATGCCACAATCCCTAAACTGTTGACCGTATTTTTACGAGCGAGCAAACTTTACGTAACACTGTTCTGCTTAACATTATCATGGTCCACTAGGGAATTTTCAACTTCGTGATAATAAGCAAACTATGCTCTTGAGGTTACTTCAAATTTTCGGACAAAATTTAAAAAATCTACGGTTATTCTCATGAAAGTATAACTTTAGAGTACCCAACAAAGATCCGTAAAGGCAACACAACCACACAAAAAACTTTTTTCACATACCAGAGACTAGACCAACGTATTTTTATATTTTCGGGGTAGCTGAAACTGAATCTGACCTCAGAATTGCCCCATCAGGTCACAGTATTTTTGAATAAAAAGCAGAACCAAGATTCAGAACTCTCTGATTTCTTCATTAGTTTCTCTTTTGTTGTTGTTTGTTTTTTTTTAATTTTTTTTGTTGTCAGCTACTTCGCATGGCAATATTAGGAACACAGCTACTTAAAAAATAATCTCAAAAATTTACGTTTTTGCTTCCTTATTGAGTGTTACACAATATGGGCGAAGAAAGTGCATATTTGTACCTACCTTATTACGTTCTTGCCCTGCAATAATCAATGCTACCCAGCTTGAGAAAGTCAGCACAATTTTACAAGTTTTTATAGTGGAAGAGCACGAAACACGAACTGCGTTTTTGTGTACGCCATTACCAACTGGATACAGATACACCATATTTACAGGCATCTTTTCAACATAACAGATATATTGGCAGTGCCATCTATGACACAGAGGACGAACTAACAAATTTATGAGGAAGTGGCAATATTAGGAAAATATCAATAACTGGCTCACTCACCTAGTATTTTTTTCTGATTGGTAGAAAATAATCGAAATAGCTGATGAGAAATACTCTAGCCATTCAAGTGTAGAAGAAAATGATAAACATGCCAATCATTTCTCTTTTTGCATGACATGTTTAACAAATCGTGAAAAAGAATCACTAGTGATGTAGAAAAATTAAAGTAAATTGGTTCAGAAGTGTCGAGTAACCTCAATTTTGTCAAGAATATTAAAGCGTTCATTAATATTTATTATTTATATTAGAGCACTACCAGTTTAATTATAAACTAAATTATTATAAGCCGCAAAATTTAAATTTTGTATACAATGTCATACTATGTGCAGTAATTTAATTTTATTGTTACCAGGAATGAATACCTACTTATTATGAAGCTTGCGGCTTTAAAACTATGTTAATAAGAAGTTATATTTCAACAATGAGATTTATGTTACTAACTTAAACGTATTAAAGGATACCTCCACAAGAGGTCCTCAAATTTCATAGACATATAACTATTTTAACTACCCACCACAACTTAGCCTGCGACAGTCGCTTCAGTAAACTTATAAGATAAGAACTTAGTCGCAGCATGGTCTTTGTAAGGGACAGCTGTGAACGCTTTGGCGGATTTACTCCAGCATCAGCCTGCAAGCGTAGATATGCACAGTACTTGATTTATTTTATTTTATGTTGTTTCGTGAAAATATTACTTTAATAGTAAAGTTTTAAGTGAATCGTGAATATTTATGTTTTTCTTTATTTTGTGATGTTACATTTTAACGTGGAACTTTTGAACATGTAAAGTAAACTTTTTTATAAATTTTAAAGATATTTTTTTTGGTTTGGCGTCTGCGCAAACATCACTACAGAGTGAGACGGTTTTGCGTAGGCCGAAAATTATATTAGATTGAGCTGCCAAACTATCCTATGGAAAATGCCATTATTGGAATTGGAAGATAAGTAGTTTGCACCTAGGTGCAAGCTGCTAATAGCAATATTTCACAAAAAAAATAATAAAAGCAATACTATTTGATAGCGAATTTTGTCGGGGACAGTTGTACATAATTATAATAATTATAACTATAATTAGTACTAAGATAGCTACGTAGCTATCTTTAGGACAGACGTACAGTATATCCTCAGAACATACCTTCGGGATATCCTTGGGATATACGTTCGGAAGTCGCTCGGCTTCCCGTTTAGTAACAAAGTATATCCTGAGGATGTCCTACGGATATCTATAGACGAAATCGTATATCCTGGTGACGTCGGAAATCCCAAAACGGATATTCTGGGAATATCCATTCTATAAACCGGTGCTATCTGGGCGCCTAGTAATAATTTCTCCTATAGGTAAGTAAATCAATTTTTAAGCGAAATTTTATCCGGTTGCTGTAATAGTCTAAAAATCATCCACTTACCATTAATCCCTCGTTGTCCTTTCATCCTCCGGCCCACGGAGGGCGAGACCAGGGCCAAGGGCCTGTCATATCTCTTGGACGGCCGTTTCTCGGGCGGCACGGAACATTCTGCCTGCGTGGCTTCGACACTCTCGGCCCAGACGGCTTCCACCATGGAGTCGATACTCGAGGATCTGGGTAGTCTGCTGTTTATTGTATCCCTTCTGGAAAATATGCGGAAATTACAATATTCCCTTGAATACTTGGTTAACAAATTTTTATCTTTTTTCTTGCGGGCCAATTTTTCTTTTAACATTTTCTGAAATCCGCTGAATCTGTCAACGGATTTTTTTTTCAATGGAGCTCTTTACAACTAGAATTATGAAACAAAAGACGTCTACCCTATCTCTATCTCATTTTTGCTACTTTCTAGCCAACCAAATAAATACTGTATTTGTTTTTCATACAACAAATACAGTATTTATTTGGTTGGCCGGAAAGTGTAGCACTGAGCGGCACGAACGAACATAGCTAATGTAAATCTGTAGAATAAGATAATTCTACTAAAATTTAGATGGCGCCAGTAATTTCTTTAATAAAAATAATATAGTTACACTTTTCGCCCGGCCAAGGTATTTGTTCAACAAAGAACAAATACAGAATTTGTTTGGTTGGGTGTAAGTGGGAGTGTATGTGTATGTCTTCTATCCTTTTTGGGTAGAACTTTTGTCCCTGTCTAATCTAACGGGAGAAATCGCCATTGGCGAATATCGCAGATTTTTTGCTTGAATAGTATAGGTTCATAACCAAAATTATTTTTCTTTCTCATTTTGAAAATTTTAAAAAATTTTAAAAAGCCTTGTATTCATTCAAAAAAATTCAAAAATTTTGTTTGGGTATTTTTGTTTTTTTATGACGTTTTATGTTAATATAAATCAAGTTCGAGCAAAAAAAAATTTTCGGTAGGTCGATCGGTCTGTCCGGGAAAACGTGTGGGCACGATAACTTAAGAACGCTTTAGAACTAGGGAATTGTTTGGCACACAGGTATGTTACCAAAAGTTCTCGCTCGGGATTGTTTTTGGTGAACATTGGGGTGCGACAAGGGTGACAAATGGGGAAAAATAAAAAGTTGAAAATTGCTATATAGGGGTTTTCAACGTTGCTGAAATTGAATCTGATAATAGAATTTTCCCGATTCCATCCCCGCGGGAGTGAAGGGGTAAATATTCTTAAATATTTTCAATATTTTCGTCAAAATTGGTATATACGCGTTTTTGGGGTCGACGAATCTGAATCTAATAACATTTTTATTCTTCTAATTTCACCTCCTACGGGCGAGGGGTATTTTTATGATGTTAAAAATTAAAAATTCAATTCAGGGGATTTAAAATAGCTGCAAAATTTCAATAATTTTAATTTGTTTTTCTAAAAAAGCGGTATATCGCTTATACTTCGATAAATATATCGGGGGTTTTTAATGTCGCCGTTGATTAAAGGCATATCCACAAGCTCGCATAACAACATAGTACATAAGAATGCGGTACCGTGATTGGCTTACAAGATACATGGCGGCACTTCAAGCCAATCACGGCATCGCATTCTTATGTACTGTCTTGTTATGCGAGCCTGTGGATATGCCCTTACAAAGCAAAAACTTTTTATATTCATACTGATAATATATTTTTTTAATTTTGTCACTATTTTGAATCCGCCATATTGAATATTTAATTTTTGATATTAAATTCGGTTTTAGCGACCTCGAAACACACCCGATAACAGGTAACTATGTACCTTAGGCGAAATAAACTAATTATTTTATAGCAAATTTTAATTTTTATAGGCCTTAGCGCAGGGTCTAGCACGTTGGACTTTTAATCCAAGATCGCTCTGAAAGCGGTTCAAAAATGATGTGTTTTTTCTTAAACTTATTTTAACAAGTCTCTGTAGCGCAGCGGATAGCGCGTTGGACTTCTAATCCAAAGGTCGTGGGTTCGATCCCCACCAGAGATGCAATGTGGAGAATATTTTTTTTAATAACATGATTACAGCCATTTTAAAATTTAAATCATAAAATGTATCTACTTACTAAATAGGCTTGATAAACGCTACAAAAGCGTTCCAAAGTTATTTTTTAAACCTGCTTTTATAAATATATGCAGATAGCGCGCATATAGTCGGGGAGCTGGTGACCATTTTTATTTCATTATTTGCTCCCAGCTGTATATTATATATGTCTTGAGTACATTCAAATTAAGCCATTTTTAAATTGCTAGGCTCCGGATCCGGTTCCTTTGGGTGCTAGAAACTCCAAAACTGGCAATGAGCTAACAAAAAAAACTATTTTTAACATACAGGGTGTTTCGTGAGGAAAGGGAAATATTTAAAGGGTGTGTTCTAGAGGTCAAAATAAGAAAAAAATTTCTCATAAACATTTGTCTAAAAACGACTCGTAAGGGAGCTACGCCCCTTCAAAGAGGTACCAAAATTTCGATTTTTCATTAATAACTTAGGAACCCTTTGTATTATAGCATCGAGTTTTGGCAAGTGATCTATGCTTTATAAGGCCTATCAGCCAATGGCATTTGCATGTAGTTAATCTAACCAGGGGCGTCCGTAATGGGGGGGTCTTATCACTTTTTTGCCCCAAACTTTTTTCTGCTTAACTTTTTTGTGGGTTTTGACATTAATACCCAATAATTTAAAAATATGGAGTTAAATGAAGAATTTTATAAGCTTTAAAATGATGTATTACACGACCCCCCTTTTCAATTTATAAATGTGCCCCCATGCCCCCCTGTCCGCATTTTAAGAGCTGAAAGTATTAAATATATGCTAAAAGATAGTTTAAGTTGTCTTATTTAAAAGTTCTAAATTTAAAGTCGATATCTCAACTGGTTCAAAAGTTAAGAGAGGGGGGGTGACTTTTAGACCGCTCTGTATAAAATACAGCTAAAAATGGTCACCAGCTCTTAGACTATTAGCTTCTAATCCAAAAGTGCGTTAAAAGCTCCAAAATATACTCCAATTGTTTTCTATTGTCTTGTGCAAAGACTATTTATTACATTGTAAAGGACTACACCATCTCAATAGCAAATAACCTAATCATAATAACATTAACCTTAATAAGCTTACTTAATAAGGTTACGTTATGCCACAAAGTAAAGATAACATGATATATCCGGTAATAACGTTACAATATAAACTATGACAACTTAGGACCCATGTATTAAAAAAGAAAAATTAATGTCTTTCAAAAGAATAAAGTAAATGTCCGTTGTATGTTGTATTGCTTTTGGTATACCAAATCGAGTTATATGAAATACACGTTGCTTGAAATCTTAAATATTATTTTCTTTTAAACTGTGTTATAATATCAGTGGCACTTAAGATGATTTTATTGCTATCCTATACATGTTCTTTATAGACCAAACTTATTTTTACAAAATAAAAATAAGATTTCTTATCCGTTAGTGAAGCAGTTGGTATATACCAAATATATTTTTTTCAAAGATACGGCCCTTATCTTCTTAGTCATTTAAACTTTATCATAGAATAAAAAAAGGAAAAATCCCTATTTATTTATTTTCACATGGTACATAGTAACAAATATTTGTCCTTTCGATGGACTTCTTTATGACATTATTAGTCTAAATCTATAGTTTTACAAAATTATCTTTTAGAAAAGCTTTTAATATTGCTAATCAAGGCTAACGAAACACTCTTTCATGTTATGAAATTTTAACAATATGCAAGTGTTTAGCGAGACTGAGTTGACCAATGGAGATCTCTACAACTAGAATTATGAAACAAAAGACGTCTACCCTATCTCTATCTCATTTGTGCTACACTTTCCAGCCAACCAAATAAATACTGTATTTGTTTTCCATACAAGAAATATAGTATTTATTTGGTTGGCCGGAAAGTGTAGCAGTGAGCTGCACGAACGAACATAGCTAATGTGAATCCGTAGAATAAGATAATTCTACTAAAATTTAGATGGCGCCAGTAATTTCTTTAATATAGTTACACTTTTCGCCCGGCCAAGTAAATATTGTATTTGTTCAACAAAGAACAAATACAGAATTTGTTTGGTTGGGTGGAAGTGGGAGTGTATGTATGTATTCTATCCTTTTTGGGTAGAACTTTTGTCCCTGTCTAATCTAACGGGAGAAATCTCCATTATAATTGTATGTGCTAAATAAAAGTCACAGATTTGATTGGTTAATTTGATCTTGCTAAAAACTTGCATATCACCACAATGGCGATTTCTCCCGTTAGATTAGACAGGGACAAAAGTTCTACCCAAAAAGGATAGAAGACATACATACACATTATCGATATAGCCTGACACTGATATAATGATCGTGAGTTCAAACCTCACTGGCGCCGATTGCCTTTTTCAGTTAATTAATAATTGAAATTTGGCGAAGGCGTACTCCCTAGATATATTGGTTCGAAAGTCAAATAAAGCCGGTGGTTCCCTCTACTACTAGCCCACACAAGTCCTGGACTTAGGGGATGCTTAATTAAGTAGAATAGTACGAGGTTAAAAACAAACAAACAAACAAACAAACACTCCCACTTCCACCCAACCAAACAAATTCTGTATTTGTTCTTTGTTGAACAAATACAATATTTACTTGGCCGGGCGAAAAGTGTAACTATATTATTTTTAAAACAGAAATTACTGGCGCCATCTAAATTTTAGTAGAATTATCTTATTCTACAGATACACAATAGCTATGTTCGTTCGTGCCGCTCAGTGCTACACTTTCCTGCCAACCAAATAAATACTGTATTTGTTGTATGAAAAACAAATACAGTATTTATTTGGTTGGCTGGAAAGTGTAGCACAAATGAGATAGAGATAGGGTAGACGTCTTTTGTTTCATAATTCTAGTTGTAGAGAGCTCCATTGCATATTGTAAGACTAAAATTTTCTTGGATTTTTCTTTTAAACCTTATCCCAATACACTACTGCATACTCCTTGGAAACAAGGTAACAAATGCGACTTCGATATCTTATATACAGTTTTTATACACACCTTTTTGTTTAACCTCGTACTATTATACTTAATTAAGCATCCCCTAAGTCCAGGACTTGTGTGGGCTAGTAGTAGAGGGAACCACCGGCTTTAATTGACTTTTAAACCAATTTACAGGGAGTTTCCGCTTCACTTACGCCTTCGCAAATTTCAATTATTAATTAACTGAAAAAGGCAAATCGGCGCCGGTGAGAATCGAACTCACGCTGTTTGCGTAGTAAACTCGTCAAGTACGACGCGGTAGTCCACTACACCAATCCTCCCACATAAAAAGCGATTCGATTTAAACGAAAAAAGGTACACCCTAATAGAAATTGTTAATTAATTGATGGCAAACTACCCCAACAACAAAAAAATAGAGTTGAATATACTCCCTGACATGTTAGCTTTTAGTTAATAAAAATTCGTGTTGTCAACGTTTTTTGCAAGGGTTACGGTCAATGTCGTATTTCAATTAGTTTTCGAAACACGGGAGGAAACTTTAGTTGTAAAAAGTCGTTTTAATTGAGTTTATTATGCATATTGTCTGAGGAAACATATGATTAAAAATACAGGGTGTTAACATATATCTGTAATAGACCATAATATTTTTTAAACGATAAGATTGAAAAAATAACTCCAACTAAGCTTATCAGCTTTATGCTAATCTCTTTTTTACGTTCACATTTACTTACAAGTTACTTACACCGCTTTACAAAAATATACTTTTTTATTTGATTCTGGCTATATCTGATACATCAGCACGTGCGGAATCTTTTTCCGTTTTTCATGATCAATTTTTTTTGAGATATAGAGCAGATTATCTTTTTTGCCCATAGTTGTCAAAAAAAATAAAAGTACAAAAATTTTATAAAGAACTTTCAGTTTCGGGTTTAGACCGTGTTAATGGATTTTCACTTTCCGACGTTTCATCTCTTACTACTAGAGACATCTTCAGGGATACGGTGGTACGGTGGTACGGTTTACATAGGTGAAACTAAGAGAACAATTTCTACAAGACTTCAAGAGCATGAGCGCAATATAAGAAAGAAACAAATTTCCTTATCGGCAGTAGCCGAACATGTACATGAAACAGGTCATAAAATCAATTTGTCTGAAACAAAACAAATATTAACAGAAAACAGAAAAATGCCAAGGAAGATACGGGAATCGATAGAAATCATCAAGCATCCTAACAATATCAATCGGGACACTGGTTACCACTTACCTGCAATATGGAAGTCTTTGATAGGAAAAACCTCGTCACGGGTGAATAACCACAACTCGTCATAAATAAGGACATAAGTTGATTCGAAACTTAGTTTCAGATTAATCCCTGAAGATGTCTCTAGTAGTAAGAGACGAAACGTCGGAAAGTGAAAATCCATTAACACGGTCTAAACCCGAAAGTGAAAGTTCTTTATATCTTAATGGCCGTGAAAGCTTAAAATCTAAAAAATGATTTTTTTATTATTTTATTATTGTTTGCTGTGAAATTGGCACCGACTTAAGTATTTTTTATTTCTTACTTTTTAGAGACATAGAATTTGGTTCATTTTTTTACGAAAAGTTTTAATTTTTTACTTTTTAGAGACACAGAACTTGTAGATTTGTAACGTCATCTAAGCTAAATTATAGCTGTCCTTCCATCTCGGCAAGCTGCTGACGTCACAACGCACTGTTAGTGCGTTGCGACGTCATTATCTTAAAGATAAATTTCTAAAAAATAAGAATAATATTTTAATATATAACATTTATTAAGATGTCAGTAACTGTCAGTTTCTTGTTTCCATAGTAACCAAGTGATAATTGCACATGTGCAAAAATTATCAGATTCATTTCGATCTGATTGGTCAAGAAACTAAAATGTAAGGTTTTGATTGGCCTATATATTGGTTGTGAAATAGTCTAAGCAAATTTTTGAGTGTAGAGTAGTGTTTTTATTTGAAATCAAAAAATCTATACAAATAAAGTAAAATAATATCCTAAATCAACTGTAGCTAATTAAATCTTTTTATCTTTGAAACACATCCAATTAGTGTAAAAAATATAAAATAAAGGATTGAATGGCTTTGATCTATGTATGAACGTACGTTTAAAACGTGACAAAGAAAATTCTCGGAAAATTGTATTGCGTTTGAAAATTGTATTTTGACTGAACCGATTTGAAGATTACAGGAAAAGTATTATCAAAATGTGTTAACCGTTGGAGTTAAAATTTATTTCTATTAAAATTTTAAAAACAATTTTATTTTCTAAAAAATTGCTTTCTAGAGCTCCTAAATAACATTTTGTGTCTATACAGGAAACTTAGCTAACAGTGAAAATACTTTTTACTTTCAACCAAGTAATCCACTTTCGGTAACACCCCATCCCAATGGATATAAATGTTTTTCTACCAAGAAGATTGCGAAGAACTCTGCTCTAGAGTAGAAGGCATCCAAAGCTCTGGGGCAGGATTCTTCGTGGAGGACCTGGACTTGCAAAAGAGTTTTCCACTTGGCCGCTTTTCCACTGTCTTCCAAGCTGAGGTCTATGTCATACATACATCGGACAGTCAAGCCGCTCTAAAGGCGTTGTGCAATCCCAGCACTAGATCACTCCTAGTCAGGGTGTGTGCAGAAGCCTTGGAAGAGTTAGCAAGGACCAAAAACGTTTAACTGGTATGGGTACCGGGTCATAGTGGAATTCCCGGAAACGAGAAGGCAGATGAACTTGCAAGACTTGGATCAGGGATGGCCTGCACTGGGCCGGAACCTATATTGGGTGTTACAAGGAAGTGGTTAAAAACCGCTTATACCAAGCTAAAGGAGCAATGGAGGGCGGTCGACGGTTGCCGGCAAGCTAGGGACATCCTGGCTGGCCCAAGCAAATCAAAAAGAAATAACTGCACTCAGACAACATGTAAGGGTCCTCACGGGCCACTGCAAGCTAAGGAAGCACCTGGCAACAATGCGGATTCTAGAGAGTCCGCTATGCCCAGAGTGCGGAGAGGATGAAACATCCTCTCATTACTTAGCCGAGTGTGTCAGATACGACAGGATCAGGTTGCAAGTCTTTGAAACTCAAAGACTCGATCAAGAGGAACTAAGAGATCTCTCCTGGGCCAATATCCTGACCTTTATTGAAAGGACGGGCAGGTTCAAGGAGGACTCAAATTAGAAAATGGCTGGGATTGCCTGGGGTGACAAAAAGGGCCAGAAATGGCCTAGTTGTCCGGCTTTGGTCAACCCAAAAATACTACTACTACAACTTGCGAAGAACAAAATTAACTTTTCTACGAACGAAGTCTAAAAATTTTTTTAATATCTTGGTTTCTAGATGTTTTTTTTTGCATTTATGTCAATGTTATTAATCTAATATGTTTAATATGTAGCAAGAAAAGGCTAAACTTATAACAATATTGCTTTTTCTTTAGTATTTGTAATATTTTTTTCACAATATCATTTTATGATTAATATTTATTTATTTATTTATTTATTTATTGAAGTTACTTATTACAGTTTTATGAATAAATATATTTTATGGTTTTAAATATAATTTATTTGCGTTTATTTATTCACAGTTTTAATGAAAGTTTTATTACGCAAAACACAGTGTAAAAACAATTTAATAAAATAAAAAGATTTCTCTTTTTCCTGTGTTCATTTAGTTTTCGTTTTGGATTGTATTTTGATCGGTTTTGCTGACAATTTTCAAATACAGGCGTTCAATTTGTCTTTTATGCCAATATGTCAAGATCATGACTATTATGCTTGCAGTTTTCTTTCTAACTCGATTGGAGTTAACTGCGGTAAAATTTTCCAGTTGAACTTTTTCAATCTTTTCCACGACGATTTTTAGAAAAATCTATAAAGCGAAATAAAAATACTTTTGCAAACTTTTTTTATTAATATGTCTATACGAAAAGTTTTTTAATTTATTTGAAATAATTGTGAAATGCCTACATTTATTAAATACAGTGCTGTCCAAAAGTCACCCCCCCTTTTAACTTTTGAACGAGTAGAGATATCGACTTCAAATTTAGAACTCTTAAATAAGACAACTTAAACTATCTTTTAGCATATACTTGATATTTTCAGCTCTTAAAATTTGGGCAGGGGGGCATGGGGGGACATTTTTTTAAATGGAAAGGGGGGCCGTGTGATACATCATTTTAAAGATTTTAAAATTCTCTATTTAAACTAACATTTTTATTTTTTTTTAAGGTTTTGATTTTTCAATTTTTTGTGCTAAAACATTCGTTTTTTAATTTTTTATTATAAATTTTTATTTATGTCAACTAAAATTAGTTTAGACTTTTGGACCGCTCTGTATGAGTGTCAAATAGTGAAAAAAAATCATATTATGTTATAGCTGTATATTTACATATTCTTTTCGTATTTATATAACGTTAAACAAGTTATAATTACTAAGTTAAAACTTTTTATTTAATTATGTTTATTTTTTAATTTATTTACATTTTTGTCTAACCTCGTACTATTCTACTTAATTAAGCATCCCCTAAGTCCAGGACTTATGTGGGCTAGTAGTAGAGGGAACCACCGGCTTTAATTGACTTTAGAACTAATTTATATGGAGTGTCCGCTTCATTTACGCCTTCGCCAAATTTCAATTATTACTTAACTTTTCGCATTTTTTCGATACATTTTGATAAAAGTTTTATATAAATACTTAAGATATGACTCTAATTTTTATAAGCAATGCTAACACATATGAACTGTTTATAAAAATAAAGAAAGTTTTAGATTTAATCCAGTGACGGAGATTTTACCGGGGGTTATGGAAAAAAACAAAAATATTGAAGTATTTTATTTATTTTTAGAACATCAACGCAATAAATTAAATTTTTTATGAAAAAAAAAAAGAACAAAACGAAAAACTAAAAAAAAACTTTTTCTCCTTGCTTTAAAACATTAAAATAACATTAAATAAACATTAAATAATTCAAAATATTGTTGTTCTGCTTTAAATAACCGTAAAATCTCAGATACTGGATTCTGTCAAATTATTTTTACAAACCTCACATGTGTGTTAGTGTTCCTCATAAAAATCAGATCCATATCTTTAGTATTTATACAAAATTTTCATAAAAATATAGCGAAAAAATACGAAAAAATCTGTAAACTGTAAAACCTATAAAAACAAATGAATTAAGATATTTGAAATCCACTTTTTTTGGGTTAGAGCCCTATTAATTGAGAACTAATCCCAGCAAAAAAGAAATTAATTAGACCTTAATTTTTTTTCACTACAACTATAGGCAAAAAGTCTCAAAAAAATGAGCTGATCGAGAAAAACGGAAAAAGATTTCGAAATCAGCGCATCAAATATAGCCAGACTAAACATCCAACTAAAATAGTGTCGGTAAATTTTTGAGTGTTGCGCAGTGTAATTATTAACTAATAAAACAAAATGCGACAAATAAATCTGACATCTAATTGGTCAAATTCTTAGTTTAGTGTTAATTATTAGGTAAACCAACCTTGATTTTTTATTATGTTTTAAAATTTTCATTAACTTTAAAATACAAGTTGTTCATTTTCATTGTGCACAGCACGCCTCTCTCAGATGAACTCGTAAAATCAACATCAGAAAATCGTTTAAAAAAAAACTTAATTAAAATTATTCTAAGACGAATCCGATCTATCTGCATTTTTTAATTAACCCGATTTCATTTCCATTTAAATTTATTTTTTTTTAATAAAAAAAAATCACATTTTAAAATTCATATTCAAACTTTTCCAATATCTCGATGTCCTTTTGTGGGACGTGTTCTACAATACTGAGATAAAATCTGACGCATACGTCGAAAAAAGAAGAATATGGAATGTTGAAATCCGCGAGAAAAGGCTCCAAGATGTTAATATGGAGTTTAAAACCGCATTTGACCTTGAAAATTAAATTTCGATTATGATTATCCGTATTAAATGTATCTTGCACCTAAACTTGATTTTAGACACTTTTAATCAGGATCCTTTGGGTCAGAAAAATTGTTAAATATGGCTCAACTATGGTTCTGGTTACACAATGCATTGTTTTCTTTCAGTGTCGCTTATGGGCATTAATCGGAATAAATTCAGTTATGACTCATCAACGTTGAAAATAAACACAGAAACATAGGCTTACGGAATAATTTTGCCTAATTATGAGGGAAATTTTTATAAAGGTCACTAAATCGAAACGTTTCACAACTAATTTGTTACACACAACAATATTGAATATACATATTAACTAAAAATATGTAAATATATCGGTGTTTTTCGACGAAAATAAAAATCTAAATTTTTAAAACTTCGCGTCAACGATAGAATCGACGCAGCGCCTATGCGAGCACTGGAAATTCGCCGATGACTGCTTATGGGTCAGCAATTTGCTTCAGCTTACACGTTATCAGGTGAAATAGTATATAAAAGTACTAGTTTCATAATATACGTAGTATTAGTAGTAGTAGTAGTAGTAGTACTTTAGAAAACTCGCCGCAAGCAGTTCGATTTCTAAACTTGTACTCGTGCCCTAAAAACGTGTTATGAAGGGAGTGCTTTATACATTTTTTTTCTATTTTGCTCTAAAATTTTAAAAAACTTACATTTAAATTGATGACTGATTTAGGGATTTTTGTTTCGAGTTGCCATTACAGTTTTCGCCATTTTTAAAATTCTAAGAACAAATGATATTTTGATATATTTTATAGTCATGTCTCCTCTTTTTCACCGCCACAACCAAGCCACAATTTTAACACGATAAAAAATAACGTAAACACAAAATTTTATAGAAAATTAAACTTTAAAGTGACGTTAACATTTGCACGGAAAACTTCAAGTGATAGGCTTTTGTCTGTTGCCATCCCAAAAGAAAAAAGTAGAGACCTCTTATTGGCCTATAAGAACACGCAAAATGCGTGTGGTTATGAGCTTATAAGAGTAGCAGAATAGAATAGAATGTCCTTTAACATTATTTGTTGGGGTTCCTCTTCTCAATTCGAAAGAGTATTTATATTACAAAAAAGACTTCTGCGTTTGATTTTTAATTTAGGCTATAGAGACAGTTGCAGGGATTTATTTAAATCTAAAATGTTATTAACCGCTCCTTCTGTTTATATTTTAAAATGCTTATGTTTTACTAAAAAAAATTTAGTTCAATTTTCTTTAAACTCGGATGGGCATAGTCACGACACAAGAAATAAGTTGCTAAAAATTCCGGAGCATAAAACAACTAAATTTAAAAAATCGCCACTGTACAATTGCATTAGCTTATACAATGCACTCCCTCAACAAATCCGTGAAATTGAAAAACTGAACCTGTTCAAGGCAAAAATCAAGAATATATTAATAAAAAAATGTATTTATAATATGGAAGAATATTATTCATGTGATTTTGTGGTGTAATGTATTGTATAACTTATTTGTATTTGTTTATATATAAATTTCTTTATTTGTTTATTTATTCTCAAATTTATTTTGTTATTTTTGTGATTTTGTGGTGTAATTTATAACTTATTTCTATTTGTTAATTTATTAATTTATTTCTTTTGTACTTTGTATTTTTTTATTTATTCTTAAATTTCAAACTTTTTATTTATGTTATGTGTATGTTATTTTAATCATTGCTTGTAAATATTTTTTTATCTTTACTCTGTATGTTATTTTTTTTTTTTGTACTTTGTATTTTTTTTATTTATTCTTAAATTTCAATTTCAATTTTTTTTTTTTTTAACATGTAAAAGTTTAAATTTATTTTAATTGTATTTTTTTTTTAGCTTTTAGCTTTATATTTTTAATCTGTTATGTGTATGTTATTTTAATCATTGCTTGTAAATATTTTTTATCTATACTCTGTATGTAAGTTTTTTTTTTCTTTTTTATAACTTGTTTAATTTTATTTTTTTTTTCTCTACATACAGAAATTCGTATTTATATTGACTTACCATATGTACAATGTACCTTAATGGCTTAATAAATATTATTATTATATTATTATAATAATATAATGTAATAGTATATTATGCACCGAGTACGCGAACCTAGTTTTTAGTTGCACGAGAGGCACCTAGTTTTTGGTGCACGTGAGGCACTCGATGTGTACTGAAATGGTTTGCGCCGAGGTGCGTATACTACTACTACTAAAGTAGACCTTCACTCACAAAACTCTTATGATTTCGAGAACCGGACTTCTCCACAGAATAGGATGATGGGGTTAAGAGGTTATAATATATGTGGTTACGGAGTGAAGGGGTTAGGAGGTGTGGTGGGATTTTAGGGTTATGCAGTTACTTATTCATAACTATGTTTTACAAGAAAATTTCACGTAATTGTTCTGTTTTACCGAACCAGATTTTTCTACTGCTACTACTATTAATGAGGTTACGGGGGTTTGAGGTTATGGAGTAATGGTATTTCGAGGTTAGAGGATTATGGGGTTACAAAATTACGAATTTGGAGGAAGGGGGTGAAAGTGGTATGAAATAGATCATTTTAGTGGTTTCAGTAGTTTTTCGAATGTTTTTTGAGGTTATGTCAAAATCCTGACGTGTAGGGGTTAAACGGATTACAGATTCAGTTTCAGCGGGAAGAAATACATAGGAATATCATATTGTAATCCAAGACTTAGAAAAAAACTTTTTTTTGTGGGCCGGTGTTATCTTTCCCATCTTCTTACTGAATTGTTTCTTCCAACTTGGTGCCTTTTCTCGTAGAAATCCACTTAGGTATGAGGAATAACAAAAAGTTACGGACATTTCAAGTTGTTTGAACTTGTCGTGAGGAGAAAATATCAGAAAACGGAAGAAGGACCGACAGAAGGTTTTCGCAATGGACTTGAAATCATTTATAAGATTTTTCGATAGTTAGGGGAGAGTGAGGCAACTTGGAGTAGGACGCTTCTCGGTATAACATTAAGCCCTTTTCTTAGAAATAATTAAAATTATTATAATTGACGGAGAAACGTTGTATCTGATTTTAATATTTTTATTTAATAACAGAACTTTCAAGATAATCATATCGTCATTAAAAGAGCAAAATTTCGTTTGTCAATATTTTATGTTTTTTCTTTTGTGCCAAATTGTGGCGTTTTATGACCTCTACCTGGTAGCAAATTAATACGTGTTAAATTAAAAAAAAACCCTAATATTTTAATAAATTAATCAATATCATAAAGAAATAGTTTTTTTGCTCTTCTGAAAAATTTATCTACTGTTTTAGATGTATAACTTCTTGCACGTTTACTGACGACATGTGTTGTAAGCTCTTTGCCTATTAATTTCTTATTCAAAATACCTTTTTTAATAAAATCTTTTCCGTCAATTAGGCCATAGCAGCGAAAAACGACGTTAAACAATATAAAACAAACAATAAAATCCTTCTGGTAAAATCATGCTATTAAATTGTGGTGCTATGTGATGCTTTAGTATTTTTTTTTTGAAAGTCATATGGTTTTAAAACAAAATTATGGTTTCCAACTCTCCCCTACATACTCTATGTGTCAGGAAAAGTTGAATAGTTACTGAAGTTTTTGTCAATAATACATAAAATATGTATGAAAAGTCTGGATGTATAATAATATCATATTATTAATATGTGTGCGGAGAAATGGGTCTTCAGATAAATAATGTTGGGGAACGTTCAAGTATTACGTAACGCAAATTTTGATCAATAAGTTTATGTTAATTTATTTTTTTGAATTTATACAGAGGCAATTCTAGACGGAAAAATGTATTAGGCTTAACACATTTTTGGTCCAACATTTTTTATGTGTACTTTTTTTGGATTTTTTGTAAAAAATATGGATTCCTTGAGAAAAAATACATAAAAAATGTCCAATAGTGTAATACTGTAAGAGCAACCGTTTTTAAAAAAAAAATGCAATTAAGAGAAAGTTACATTTTGTGCCACCAAAAACGTTAATTTTTAAAAGGCTATTACTCCTTTAATATTAAATTTAGGTGTTTTGGTGAAGAATGATTTTTTGCTCAGTTTTAAATGAAGAATCACCCTGCAGAATAAAATTGTTATTGTTGCTGTTTTTTGTTCCCCATTCAATATGTCATCTTCGAAGGGCCGTGGGCTCCCTTAGGGCTCATTTCCGGATCAACCTTTAGAGAAACTTTTTTTAGTATTTTTGGATGTAGAGTCACCTCTTAAATTTTGGCATAGCAGTTACTGATCCTGTAAAACATATTTAGTTTGTAGTGTTATTTAATATTTTATCAAGTGGTAAGAGACAAAGAAAAGTAAAAATAATCTTATAACAATGTATAAATCCAGAAAACCTGGTGTTATAGTAGGCAATACTGAAAATACAAGACAACAATTTTGATAATTTTATTTTATTTCTTTCTTATCTGTAAACGTTGTTCAGAATAATATAAGAAACAAGAAATATTTTTGCTACCAATTCTTGTACATGCTTGTTATATTTTTCAATTACTTTTCAAGTTTTTATAATTTGGAAGAAATTGTGTATATATATTTTACACCTTGAACACTTTAAAACATAAAAAAAATGAACAAAGTAAAAGATAAATCGTTTGTGGCAACAAAAGCGTAAATTTTCGGATACCTTCTAAAAGTTTTCCTAGCTTTTAAATTTAATTATTCTTTGTTTTTCTTTTACTTGTTTTGGCGTTTTAGTTACGTGTCGATAATTCCGAATTTTCGCCATTTTATCGCCGCCGGTTTCAAAGAAGGAATTTAATCTTTGTTGACATTTCTATATTTATTCTTTAGGTCAATTTCATTTATTTTATCTCGATTTTATCTCTATTAAATAGAATAAGGAACTAACGATCATATAAAAATTGGGAATGAAAATATTGAATTAGTATCAATTAGCATATTTGGAAAGAATTAATTCTTATTAATTATATCAAAGATTAGAGCTGCGCAAGGGAAATTAGGCAAATAATAGCACAGTCTAAAAGACGCCAGAATAGTATATTTTATAACTAGTATGGAATAGACAATATTCCGCGCGAGCGGAAAGTTTGTCATACGAGCCGGCAGGCGAGAATGACGGTCCCGCGAGCGCGGAATGACTATTCCATACGTGTTATAGACTATACTTTTTCTTCGACTGCAAATATGAAACACTGTATGGCTTTAAACTGCGGACAAGGTTAAAAACAATATTTTTTATGACTCGACATTGTAAATGCAACAAAAATATATTTTTAAATAAAGCAATTAATGTTATTTAATAATTTTATCAAATCAGTACTTAAAAAAGATTTTTATTTCATTTTACATACTTACAAATTATAATGCAAAAATTGAAGGTTATGTCAGATTGTTGTGACAGATATCAGGTTTAAATATTTAACAATAGATAGCAGTTTTAATTTTTTGAACTCAACTGATAAAAAACTGGTCAAATATTAAGAAAAACTAATAAACTTTATGTAATTTTAACGCAAAACTTTAAATTGCATTAAAATATATATATTTTTGCTAATTTTACTACAGTTTTCTTTACTTTTATAAACAAGAGATGGCACTAAATGTGATCATTCTAACACTTGATACGGAATATTCATACCGTATTTAGAGCTAGATTGGATTCATTTTTTGTTTGAAACGTGTGTGTATTTGCTTACATTCTAAAGCAGTCGTAGAAAAAATAACGTTATTTACTAACGTTTCGTAGGTAGGACATTTACAGTTCTATGAACTTTAATAGGAAGTTAGTTCAACTTTTTTACCAGCGTTACAAAGTTTTTTTCTTAACTTTCATACAACGTTCATAGGAAGTTATTTTTCTCAACGGGATATTGCAATTTGAAAGGATAACATGTTTAATATATTTGAGAATATATTCTCCTTTCAAGTATAGCACATTTTTATCCTTTCATATATAAAGCAAAATGTTGCTTTAAAGGAGAACATATTCTCTTCGTTATATCACACATGATTTAAGACAATATTATTTTCTGTGTGTAGAAATTTCAGGAAAATGCAAGAATTGGCTGTGCCTAAGGATAGGGTGAAATGGAGAGCTGCCTCAAACCACTTAGGACTTTTTCTACCAGGAGCTGTTATTGCCACACAAATAAATACACTTCCATAAAACTTAAAAAAACCTTTTGTTATTCCAATTAAAATTAATTAATAATTATTCCTAAAATGAGCATATACTGTAAAGATAAAAAATGAAAAATATCCTTGAAACTGAATAGTGCTATGCTATCCAGTTTTGCTGTTGCTATTAAATCACCTTTGTAGGATAACATTAAAAATAATAACTTTTCGCAAAAAAAATGAACCGACTTCTATTTCTCTAAAAAGTAAAAAATAAAAAATACTTAAGTCGGTGCCCATTTCACCATTCCCTAAATGAATTACTAACAATTATTTTTTTATTATTTTATTATTGTTTGCTGTAAAATTGGCACCAATTTTTTTTTTTTAGGGACATAGAAGTCGGTTCATTTTAAACGAAATACTGAATAAAATCTTGTTAAACTTTAAGCGTTAAGTAATAAACAAACAACGCCTTTTGGTAAAATCACAACTTTTATCATTTTCTCTTGGTATTTTAATATTACAGGTCTAGAGAATCAAGTTTAGCGGCATTTAAAAGATTTTCAGTGTGACGTAATATTTAAGTGACCCCTTAATCAAATTATCCGGCTTATCCGAGTTATCCGATATTTCTCTAAAAATTTGGCTGGTAGTAGATCCAAATTAAGTCGTTTTTAAGTGAAATTGCGTTAAAATGATTAGATTTATCTTAACTATCCGGCTTACCCGGCATTATCCGAGCGTCAAATTAAAACCGGACCACCTTATGAATGCCCTCTTTAAGTTGCAAAAAGTTTCATCAAATTCCGTTCATTCGTTCCAAAGTTATGCGGGAACAAACATAAAAAAAAAAGTCACGTCGAATTGATAACCTCTTCCTTTTTGGAAGTCAGTTAAAAAAAACAAAGTCACACGTCGAATTGATAACCTCCTCCTTTTTGGAAGTCGGTTAAAAAGTACAGTTTATTCCAAAATGAAGAAATTTATGTTTTTTTAAAGAATATATTGCTCTTGGTTATTATAATTTCAAGAGTAAGGAAATTAAAACAAAAAACAAAAAGGATTTTTAAAATTGCTCTTACCGTTACTAAATAACACAATACGAAAAAAAAAGTTTCACCCTGTACATCTGCTCACCTAGTTTTCATTTTAGTATCAACCAATATTTGTTCACAAAAGAAATTGTAACGTTCATTGTATACGGTATCTGACAGTTGATTTTTTTTTCAGAGGTAAAATAAATTCAATTTTCAATTTTTGTTAAACGAATTTGAAACCAAATGATATGACAAGTCTGAATCAGATATGTATATGACACTATCATATTTACGTGATTATTTTTTACCAACCAATCATTTAATATTATTTCTGGCCACGTGTTTATTTCTATCCAATCATATTATAGCTATATTGGAAATTTTCTACTGTAGAAAATTCTAGTGAGAATCGCTGTAGTATTTTGTTTTTCAGTATTTCTCTTTTACAACAACATTTCATACCTAAAACTAGTTAATATTACTATTTATAATTATTATTATTAATTTATTATTTACCAAAAAATACCTCAAAATATTCTCTTTATAAAATGTAATGACAGTTTTTATAGGTTGACTTTTATGAACATGCTTGCAAGCCTAGCGCAGTACCGCGCTAGTCAGTACTGCAGTGACTAAACTATTGACAGAACTATAATTTGCAATTTAAAAATGGACAAAAAAGGTTTTAGTTTAGCAGTTGAGAATCTAATTAAATTAACCAAATCAAAGAATATGCCCGTAAAAATATTAAATAATAAAACAATTTATATCAATTTGCGATGAAAAAAATATAAAAGGTGTTTGGACATATTATAAATCGTTAAAAAATAATCTTCCGCATAATTCGCAGTCTCTTGTGTAATTATATTATAACATCCAACAGAATAAAAAATACCGAAGCCAAAAAAATCATAGTTTTCCCTATAAGTTCATTTTGACATTAAAAACTATTTTTTTAATTTAAATTATTTTTTTTAACTTACCTTTCCCAACTCAGTCTTCTGGTCACATTCGTATCATCTACAACCATTTGATTTTTGGAACTTCCCTGACTTAATAGTTTGCTAAATTTGAACAGGGCTGTATTACTGGTCCCAGGGCTCGATATTCGGTAAGCTCTTGCTGCCACCACATGTGGCGCCGGAACCCTAGAACCAAACAAAAATAAAATTAAACTCACACATATTTTTAAAATCGCTGTATACTGTAACCAGCCATCTTGAATGAGCGAGAATACTTTCTCATATTTGGGGGGGGGGGGGGGGTAGAGAGGGAGAGGATTTTTTTTTATCTTTTGGGCGGTAATATTTTTTCTACTATGAATACTAGAAAAGTTATGCCCAGAAACAATTTTTTACATTTTGGAGAGGGAGGGGGGGTGGGGGGTTCATGGAAAAAATGATAATAAAATATTTTGTCTAATGTTATTTTACTTTTTAGCTTTTTTTTTTAATTTTTCTTCTGTTGTGAAGAATAAAAAAGCTACGTCCAGAAACAATTTTTAAAATTTTGGGGATGAGGGGGAGGGGCTGGAAAAAAATTATTATTACACACGGTTTTTACCGTGTAGATTAGAAAATCCTAGACCAAATATTTTTATATGCACATTCAAACCATCTGTCATTTATTTAGTACAACTTTGTTGTGTTTAGATAACTCAAGAATAAAAATACCGAGCGATTTTGTTTTCTATAATCCCTGTTCCCTTAAGTTCATTTTATTTTTTTAAGTTATTTTAAAAATATTAATAAAAATTACCTAAGCAACAAGGTACCATCAGCTCCACGTTCAGGGCCATAACTTCCATTACCACATAATCTACTGACCGCTGATTTTCTTCGCATGTCCAAAGCCATAGAGTCGTCTCTGCTAAATGACAGTCTTGTCGGAAATTTTGGGGATTTCGATTGACTTGGCTGACCATCTGCAAAGCAATGTCAAAATATGTAAAAAATATAGGTCCCCAAATTTAAAGATACAGAAGTTGTGACTAGTGTTTTATACAGTGCGGTTCAAAGATACCCCCCTTTAACTTTTAAAGCAAACTAAATTTTCTATTCGACCATAGATTTTTTAATTTTTTAAAATTTTTTTTTAAGGTTTTCATTTTTCAATTTTTTCTGCTAAAAAATACGATTTTTCAGGATTTTGTTTTGTAAAGTTTTATTTATAGCATTTAAAATTATTTTAAAAGTATTTGCACCATAAAATTAACTAATTTTCAAAAATTGTTTTATCGTAGTGTAAAATTGTTTTGCAAGCGACCTGTACCATTAATACGATATTAAAATATTTTATTATGTAGTGAATAAACTCATTTTAAGATCTTCGTCTCTTTGAACTTTATCATATTTTTTATGCACAATCAAATTTTAAAACCTAAAAAATTTATTTCTGTACTAAACCTACCTTGATAATTTCCATTGCCTATCTGAGCCTGAATAATGTTAACACCCGGTACAACGATAGCAGGAAGAGTCCTTGATCTCAGAAGTGGTGGTGGCTTCCTACTCGTCCTGCCTGTTCCCTCGAATCCTGCACAGGAAGTCCTTTGATCTGTCCGACTTGCGGCCAGCTGGGCAGCACTGCAACAAAAAGAATATTTATTTTAGGGGCTGTCCATATATTACGTAACGCAATTTTTCAAAAAAATTGACCCCCTCCCCCCCTGTGTAACAAACTGTCACATTTACCAACACCCCCCCTCCCCCCTGTGTAACGCGTAACAATATAAAAATTTGTATTTTTTTTTCTAACATATCTTGATACAGAATTCCGCATAATGCAAGACGGTAAAAAGACAGTGTAAAAATGATACATATTTATTATAATAATACATATAGCACTTAATGTACTTAAACGAAAAAATCACTCAAACTTTAAAACAATATTCATAATCAATATCACACAGGGAAAAAATACTAGGTACCTCTTTTTACACTGTCACATATAACACGTATATTGTTTATGCACAGGTACCCAAAATAGTACACACATTGGTGTTTTGTGAGTACACATTCCGCGCGAAAATGTATCATCGCCGATGATTCATCGGCAAGATCACGCAAGAACAGGGCCGTAAGATTTTTTTTTAATATAAATTTCAACAGTTTTTTTACTGATTACAATATTATTTAAATATGCATAGTTTCGTCAATTTTTGTGTGAACAGCGGGATTATGGGCCACTAAATAGTAATTTATGTTGAAATAAAAATAGATCTGCCAAGCTTAGGAAATAAACAATAAATTTATTAAATTCCGTTACGTAACGTTTACCTAGACCCCCCTCCCCCCTGTCACAAACTGTAACAATTTCTGTGACCCCCTCCCCCACCTAGGCGCGTTACGTAATATATGGACAGCCCCTTATTTCATTTTTATTTATTTGTCACGTAAAATACTAAAAAAGCTGGTGGTGGTGGTAGAGGCTCGCCACTAATTTTAACAAGACACAAAAAACATTATAAATCCTTAAGACACAATAGTTGTTTATACTACAAGGACTAAAAACAGTATTTTTCGACCTTTTATCATGATTCATGGACTTTATTCTTTTGAGTACAATACAATGCTGGCGCCTTCGCCAAAATTGCAAATAATTATACAGGCCCAGGATTTGTGATCGGATGTTTTTTTTTCTGGCTTAGTTAAGACCCACTGACTGCCAAACAAGCATTTTTTTGTTTCCATCACGTATATTTTTTTTAGATATAAGCCATGCCAAAAATCACATTCCATTTTGTATTTTTAAGTTAGGAACATTGGTCTACCTATATCAACACAATCAAAAGATGCCAATTGACACATGTTTAGAAAGATCGAAACAAAAATAAAGTTTTGGACCACCCTAATGGCGCGGATTTTTTTTTATTTTTATTTTATTCGAAATCAGCGCTTTCAAAAACAGTCAGAATTTTGTCCCTATTTTTTTGTCTGTCCCAGTGTGCAGTTGTTCAATACCCTTTCGTGATGGACAAAAACGGAAGTTATTAAAATATTGTTCCTAACGCATGCGTAAAGATTGCTTGCCTGAACGACGCAATCGAGTGCGGAAAAGAGCCTCTTTCCGCACTTGTTAGGAAAATAGCTATTGTGCAAGGTTTGTAAAATAATTTTTATCATATTAAAAATATAAAAACACATTCATTACATTATCTCAAAGAAATTTTACCTCAATATGTAATTTCAGGCCAATGTTTATAAAGGTGTCATCTTTTTGTTTGTTTATTTACTAACAGAAACGCGATACAGCTTTGTGGTGTAAAATGTAGATGTCGCTAGTCGACTTTCAGGCTACCTAGTAGCGATGTTGCGTAGTTTCCACCTTATCATGAATTCAAATCATTATACATAAATTAAAAATGTAAAAAACTTTATTGTGTATAGTATAATTATGTTTAATAATATAGTATATTTAAATCTATTAAAATTAAACTAATAGTTCATATAAAACTCATACAGAACTAATGTTTCTTAAAATTTACAATAAAATATCCAAAGTATATGTTTCCAATCGGCAACACTGTATCCCTGTCAGTCATTTTACGACATTAGACTGTGAGTTTACACATTCTTTCTCTCTCTTTACGCGTACTAAGTGTAAACAATAGTCACTCCCCACCAGCCCCTCACAGTAGTTGGTTCACGCTTCAAACAAAGCATACGGTACATTTTATCATGTTCCTTCTTGAGGTAAAAGTTCTTTGCATTATCTGTATAGATTTTTTCTACACCCGTCTTTGTAAATGCCTATATCTACTTTAGTTACTTTCTCATAAAGTATTGTGAAAAAAACAATTTTTTTTTGCTTAAATTATCTTATTCTTTCCTGAAACATCGAGAAAAATCAGAATAAACAATAAAAAAATTATAAGAACGCTTTGAGCTAGCGACTTGAAATGTGGTATGCAGATGTATTTTTATATTATCTTGGAAAAGTTCGTATTTGAGCGAAATCGGTTGGGGGAAGGGGGGTAAAGGGGGGAGGGTTAATTATTTGTTTTAGTCGTAATGTTTTTATTATTTACAATATGTATAAGAAAAATTTAAGAACCACATAAAACGTTAAATAAAACTACACAAAAAATGACGAATAGATCATTTAAAAAAAAATGGCTTCTACGTCGACTAAGTTCGTTTTGGAAGGAATAACACTAGCACCCTAGTCAGGTAGTTGCCACAGACTGCAACTGTTGCTCCATCTGTTGACGTTTGCTTGTCATAGGCGATTCATCATCTTACCCAATTTGTCATCTTAGGGCCCCTTACCCTACCAGGTCTTATCAAATATGGAGCAATATTGATTTTTTTTTAAACACAACCTGGTAGCTGACAATAATGATAAGATTAGATAAATAGACTACGTTAATATTATTTTATTGAATAAAATAATTATTATCAAATTTGAGAGTCATGAAAAATGGGTAAATTAATAGGTAAATATATTTTTTTTGTTTATTTAATTATTTGTTTTTTTTAGGTAACTTTTTTGGTAAGCATTACATAAATTTTGTGTAAAAATTTATAAACCTTAATAGAGAATTATATAAAGATTGTATAGATGCATTTTTATACCTCTTAATGACAATAATAGGTATATAATTAATGTTTTTTTTTTATTTATTTTTAAAGACATTTATAGGTATGATGTATTTTTAGCTAAACAAAAAAAAACTATAATTGATGGAGCTCATAGATGTAAGTACTATTTTTTTCTTATAGAATATACACGGTGTGTCGCTTGATGGTTGAACCTCGAGTCCAAACAAGTCCAAACACACTCACTTTTTTTTATATTCTATTTATTTATAATAAAACCAACAATTTATGACCAAAAATACAATCTTGTATCGGACTATTTTTTTTATTTGACGAAATGTCTATTAAATAAAAAAAACGGTCTAAGATTAGCTTATACGCTTGTATCTCAGTAACGGCTTACCGAATCAAACATATTGTTATTATCAAAAATAGTTTATAAATTCTCTATAATTCTTCTTTTATTCTTTTTTTTTTTTGATATCTTTAAACGTTTTGTTGTAATAAAGCGTTCAAATTAAAATATATAAATATTTTTTTTTTATTTTATTTATTTTATTTAAGGTTTTATTTTCTAGTTGTGTCCCAGAATGTTTGTATATTTTTTTTGGAGTGATCATATCTCGTCAAAAAGTTCATATAAATTTTTTGGCTACAGCCCCCCTACTCTGAAATACTTGCCCCCAAAGATCAAATAGAAAAATCAATTTTTTTGGATAACTTGTTTACTTTTTAATATTTTTTAACACTTTTTTTAGGATTGTTTAAGAAAATTAATGCGCATCGAACGATTTTAACAAAAGTTTCTAAAGTTATCAGAAAAGTCAGCGGCGGACTTCCGTTATAATTCCAAACCCCTTAGTTACAAACTTTAGACTTACATTCTGTAAGCAATTTTGATCAAAAAAGTACTTTACGCAAAATTCGATAAAATGAAGTGTTTCCGAGAAAAAGGCACTTTTTTAATCCAAAAGCAGGAGGTCTGTAAACAAATATTTTTATATTATTTAAAAAATGCTATAAATTATTTTAAAAATATTTGTATCTCATTAAAATGAAATAAAAAGATCATATGAAATTTTGGACTAGGGCCCCCTCCTTTGAGATATTCGCTCCTTAGATTTGACATGAAATTTTCATGCCAATGTTTTTAATATAATTTGAACGCTTTATTACAACCAAACGGTTAATACCTAGTATATTAAAGTACTAGTTTCATAACATACTAGTGCTCTAAAAACGTGTTATGAAACGAGTGCTTTATACAATTTTTTCTATTTTGCTCTAAAATTAAAAAAAAACTTACATTTGAATTGATGACTGATTTAGGGATTTTTGTTTTGGGTTGGCATTACAGTTTACACTATGTTTAAAATTTAAGAACAAATGATATTTTGATATATTTCACAGTCATCTCTTCTTTTTTGACTGCAATTAACCAGTCCACAATTTTAACACGGTAAAAAATAACCCAAACACAAAATTTTGTAAAAAATTAAACTTTAAATCGACATTGACATTTGCACGCAAAACGTCAAGAGATATGGTTTTGTATGTTGCCAACCCAACAGAAAAAAAATAGAGACCTCTTATGGGCCTATAAGAACACGCAAAATGCGTGTGATTATGAGCTTATAAGAGTCTCAAAATAGAAAAAGATATCAAAAAAAGAATACAATAAGAATTATAGAGAATTTAATAAGCTATATTTTTGATAATAACAATATTTTTGATTCGGTAAGCCGTTACTGAGATACACGCGTATAAGCTAATCGGAGTCCGTTTTTTTTTTGAAATTTAATAGACATTTTGTCAAATAAAATAAAATTAGACCTATAGAAGATTAAATTTTTGGTCATAAATTGTTAGTTTTATCATAAATAAATAGAATATGAAAAAAAAGTGAGTTTGTTTAAAGTCGAGGTTAAACCAAGTCCAAACCACAAACCGTGTATACAGACTGCCTTTAAATAGTTATATCAGCATCAGGGGCGGATTTATTTCATTTTAAGGAAAAAAATTGCGCTTTCACCAAAAATATAATTTTGAAGGTATTTCTATGCTGAGGGAGGGGCATGGCCCCCCATGCCCCCCTAAATCCGCCCATGATCAGCATAATAATTAATCTACTCTTTATACTACATAAAATCTCTACACTGATAAAAAAATCTAAAAATGGTAGAACCAAACGTTGTTGTAACTTTGAGGTATTTAATACCATTTTTACGATTATCCTAAACTATTATAACGTTATATTGAATACACTATTAAAATTGTAGATTCATATTATTTAATAATACAACAACGTTGTTGTCACTATAATAGTTTTTTGAGGAAGGTTGATTAATAAAGATGCGACAATCAGCTGATTCCAATAAATATTTTACCAAAATATTGAAAGTAGGCATTTTGGTCTATGTGAATAAGTATACCCAACGATAAACATGTACATTTACATGTAATTACATATGATATGTAGTTTTTATGTGCACATAAATAAATTTAAAACACATTACACCAAATTTGCAAACGCATTAGAGAGCCGACGCCTACCAGGCTCAGCTAGCCAGTCGGGCTGACGGTTCAGGGAATTGTATGTGTTTTGAAGTGAGGATCGTGTGGTAGGAAGGAAGAAGATAATATCTTCTATTAGGTTATTTAGTAAGTAGAGATGGTATGGATTTAAAGTTATATATATAGAAATGTTCTAGAGTAGAGATTCTATGAAGTAGAGATATGGTGAGTAGAGATGTTATACTCGCGTTATATTATATAGACATATCTATATTCAAGGCAGTCTATTAAAATGAATTAATTTTCTTAATAATTTTATTTTTAGTAAGGAATAGTTTTCGAAGATATGAACCAGTTGTTTCCACCATGCCAAGTAAGGATTTTTTGTATATTTTTTTATATATTTTTAGTAGGTATAATTATATGTATACTTTACTGTTTAACAGATCACAGCAAAACTTTAAACCTAAGGATTTTAGAGGATTGCCCAGGGAGTTTTTCTTAATTTTTCTCTACTCTTTCGTAGAGCTGGTGACCATTTTTATTTCATTATTTTTTCCCGGCTGTATTTTATATACATTAAGCTATTTTTAAATTGCTAGCCTCCGGATCCGGTTCCTTTGAGTGCTAGAAGCTCCAAAAGCTATGGCAATGAGCTACCAAAAAATCTATTTTTAACTTGCCGAGTCGTATACATTTCATTCAATACATTCAGATTAAAGTATTTTCATAGTTATACACAATAATTCTGTGGCCAAAGGGTAAGAACAATCTTTCAAAAGTGGCTTTGACATATCCCAGGAAACCAGATGACGTCCCCGACGTACTATCGACGTCTGTTTTAGGTCATATTTGTGACATTATACATACGACGCATATCAGACGTCGACAAGACGTCAGTTTTTGGTGAAATCTTGATGTCATCAAAATTGTACGTCGCTAGGACGTCAATTTGATGCTGAGGCTATAGGTGGCGCCACATATTGTTTTCAACCACTAAAAAAAGTTTTAAATTCTATATACTAATTAAAGATTGATGACTTTATAGTCTTTTACTAGAATGACGTAAACTAAACAGTACTGTTCAGTCGCTATAGCGACTATATTATGCCTGCTAATTTAATGTACGTCATCGGATTAGTATAGATTTTCTATGCCTGTGGAAAGTCCCTTCACTGGACATGAGTAGATCTGTGGAGGGAGTAATGGCAAGAAAGGTTCTATGAAATTCTGTCATAGGGTCTTATATTATAATATTGCCCTCTCTAAAATTAACCCACTCCGCCTCCAGCCTTGTGGGTTAATTTTCTCATTAGCAAAGTCCTAGTTTTCCCTTTCATACTATAAATAACTATTAATTAGAGAGATATATAATGTTGAACACGTTATTCTTACGTCATATTTCTGACGTTATTATAACGTCAGTAATGTGACGTCTCTGGGCTGTGACTTATACACGTCACTGGAACGACAGCGACGGCATAATATGACGTCATGTAGGTCAGAAAGTGTCCAATAATTGACGTCAATAAGACGTCTTTTGGTTTCCTGGAATCATACTTATTTTTTTAAAGAAATAAGAATTTATGAAATGACATTTTGATTAAATGAAAATTCTTTAGAATACTTAGTCTTGAGTCAACACTTTTTCATAGTAACCGAATGGGAGTTAATAATTAATTATTATAAAAATTACAACAAAATAACCAAAACCTTAAAACTTAACATTTTTGCGGGAAAGTAAGTGCGGTGGAACTGTGTCATTTTCAATATATTTTTAAATATATAGTTCTCCACATGACACAAAGTCTTCGCCGAAAGGGGGAGGTATCATGCGAGCAATCTCTTCTTTCCGTCAAAAGCGTTATAAGGCGTGCGTGCCTGCAACAGGCCTCTCATTTGCACACACATTCTTCACATATTTTCGGTAGCCACAGATCCGTGTGTCAAAGTATATCTAATATATTTTTATCAATAAAAAGAGGACATCTTAATATTTATAAATCAATGTTAAATCTATTAAACGATATTAAGACGAAACATGTAATGTTAAAAAAAAATATTTTATTTTTATTTTAAAATATTCAGTTTAATTTAAAATAAATTTTAATTTATGTTTCAGAAAGATCTCGGGATGTGACTGCTTCATCTGAAGGTTGGTATTACTATATTAAGTAAATAAATGAAAAATATTATACTTTGGGCTAAAATAAATTTTTATTTTTATTTTAAGTACTTTTTGATGAAATTATAGAAAGACCAAGGCCTAAACGCCCGAGAAATATCGTAAAAAGAAATAACAACCAAAATCAAAAAGAACTCACAGAAATAATAGAAAGAGAAGAAAAAGAAGTACACGAAAAAACATCTACAATAACAAACTTGGATGTTGAAGAAAAGCAAGAATTATTAGAAGAAAATGAAGAATTATTAGAGGAAAAGCAAAATTTATTAGAAGAAGACATGCTCGAAAAGAAGATGGTAGAAAACATTACAAAAATTCATGAACATACGAAAAAATTAGCAGAAGAAGTAGGAACGTTCAGCGGGTACGTTGATGATCGAAGACATTATTATCTCAAAGAAACGTTAATAAGAAATATCTTAAAATTGGATACAATTGATACAGAAATGTTTCCAAATGTTGACGAGAAGAAAGCTCACTTGATACTGTTTATTAAAGATGTTTTAGATAAGCTTGATGATCGCTCAAAACCAAAAATTATTGAGCAAAAACTAAATTAATTTTTTCTACTACTACTACTATTACTAATATTAGTTTAAATAATCTTAGGACCCATTTTTTATTTTTTTTATTTACGCGAAGGTGCCAAGTTTATTTAAATTAAAATTACATTATTTATAATATTTCTTGTTCTTTTTTATATAAAATAATGAAAAAATCTTGCTATTAAGAACACTTTAATAAATAAAATAAATATATATGAACAGTTCCAACGTTTTGAAGGTAATATGTCCCTTCTGCTTCAGGGTAAAAATTAAAAATAGAAATAAAAAATTATACAAATTTAAAATCTAATTGTCAAAAAACTGATAGATGAAAATTAATTAAAATAGGTAAAGGTGTAAAGGTGTATAGATGTATAAAGTATAAAGTGTTCTTAATAGCAAGATGTTTTCATTATTTTAAAATTACATTATAATATAATTTATCAATGATAAATAAATAATCATAAACAGAGGCGTTTATGGTTAAGTCTTTCGTTGACGAGTAAAATTAACTCGCTTGGCTGACGCCTCGCAGGTTAATTTTCTCATGGGCAATATCTTACTTTACCCACTAGTACCATAAATAACTATTATTAATTAAGATTATATTATAATCTTCATTTTTGGGGTGGACATGAACCCGGTAGGCCGTGTTACTACTTAATGTAAATATCCTCCAGTAAATACAAATTTTATTTTATGTTTAGTATGGGTAATAAATATAATTTAAAATAAATCTTAAATTTAAAAAAATTAATGAAAATTTATTTTTTACTTTTATTGAGTCAAGCTATATTTTATAAATGGTACCTTAATATATTTTTTTAAATATAAAACAATGTAAATTACCTTTAAATGGTGGTCAGTGACCAATGGTCACTGTATCAGTATAAAAATAAATAAATAAGTAAAATCTCCCTTTCATTATATTTAATAAATGCTGAGATAAAAGTTTAGGGTGAGACTTCAACCTATATCTAGTTGAGTTGATTAAAAAATATTTTCTTTTGTGTAAATTTTTTTATCTTGTGCTGCACAAGTTGTTCATTTACTGCACAAGTTGTGCATTTACTGCACTTTTGTGCATTTACTAGACTAAAAGGTGATTTAGGTACCATTATTATAATGGTATAATAGTATTTCGTTTATATATTTATTCTATACTGCTTAATTTAGCGTCTAGAAACGCAATACAATTTTGTACGTATAATATAGCTTTTCTTCTACAGTCCCGTATAGAATCTAAACCTCTTGTACTTATATTATCCAAAAACAAAGACTGTCTTTGCAATAAGTCTTCAAAAAATTTACATTTTTCTTCTAATTCGTTTAGGGAACACTTTCTTATGCACTGGTGTATTTTATCAATTTCTGTTTTAATTTTCTGAATTCTGTTAAAAGCGTTTTTTTCGTATTTTTCTATCCAGGTGTCATCTTCTTCCATGTATTGGTTTGTAAGATTTTCAATAAAGTTGTGGGTATAATTTTGGGGTAAAGATGGTTCATCGTCCATGGTGTTTGAACTAATTTGTGGTACTTGGTCGTTGGTATATGTTGCAATGGTAGAATCATTGTGACTAGAGACTGACATTTTGGAATAAAAATTTGACAGTTTATGAATCTGATAATCACTGTCATCATGTTCAGAACTTCAAACTCTGTGATGCAAATGAAAATGTTATCAACTTCTGCATTATTTCTTTGGATTCTGTTATAAGCGTTTAATTTTTTAGTATATTTCTATCCACGTGTCTTCCAAGAACTGGTTTGTGAGGTTTTTAATAAAGTTGTATAAGGGTATAATTTTGGGGTAAAGATGGTTCATCTTTCATGTTGTTTAAACTGATTTATGGTACTTGGTCGTTGTCATTCAAAGATTCAAAGACCGACATTTTGGAATTAAAATTTGACAGCTTATGAATATGACAAACACAGAATGAAGATTGGCCGTCGTCATGCACAGAACTTTATATTCTGTGATGGAAATTAAAATTTTATCAACTTCTGATTCTTCTAATTTTTTTTATTCCATTAAAAGCGTATTTTTTGTATTTTTCTATCCACATGTTATTTTCTTCCGTGTAGTGTTTTGTAAGACTTTCTTGAAAGCTGTGGGTATAATTTTGGGGTAAAGATGGTTCATCGTCCATTGAATTTGAACTGATTTATAGTACTTTTCTTGGTATATGTTGCAATCGTAGAATCATTATGTTTTCTATTTTTTGACAAAAAACTTCACATAACTCTACCTCAAGTAAGGAAGTTTACAGATAAACAAAATTTAAAAAAGTGAGTTTCGTGTGTAGGTTTTTTATCTCAAATCAATGTAAAAACTGATCCAGGTATACATTTTTATGAGTAAGTAATCAAGCGCCCAGCAAACATTGGTTTGTTGGCCGCCCGTTAGCCAAACGTTGGTGTGCCAATGTGTCCTACATTGGACCAGTGTTGACAAACCCATATTGGGCCTGCATAATGAGGAGACATCAGCCGCCCTAAAGCCGCATACGACGGGCCGATATTGGCAAAACTTACTGGTCCTACATTGGCCGCCCGAAGGCCAACGAAAATTTTTTCAATTTTCAAGTTGGCCTTAGGTTGGTCAACGTACGTTGTTTCATAAGACTGCGGCCTTAGATTGGCCAATGATCGATTTTACGATCGAAATTATCGTTGGGTTTAAAGCGGCCTTCGGGCGGCCAATGTAGGACCAATGTAGTTTTGTCAAGATTGGCCCGTCGTATGCGGCCTTAGGGCGGCTGATGTCTCCTCAGTATATGGCCCAATGTGGGTTTGCCAACGGGCGGCCAACGAACCAATGTTTGATGGGCGCGGTGTAAATTACCCATTTATTTATTTAAGCGATTACACTGTTTAATATACATACCAAAGTATTAGTTTGGAAACAAATATGGCGGAAAGCTCTCTAATTACGCATGTAACCTACAGGATAGTATAATATAAGTAAAACATGATTTTTTATAATGATTAATATGTTTTGACATTTGCTTGCTTATCAGTTGCAAAGTACTGATAATATTAAAATTATCTAAAAAATTACAGAATGTTTATACCTCACATAATATACGATGCTATTATTAAAAACATAAAAAAGATTTGATTTGAGTATTTAAAATATAAGGGTAAGTAATTTTAGTTTGTATTAATTTAATTGATTGATATTGAGGTACCCATACGCACCTAAATAAATTTAAAACAACAGCTTTTCATTTATCAGTAAAGTGTATCCAATTGACATATCGTCACTCAAAGTGCAAAATGTCGTATGTTAAATTTTATTATGGTGCTAAACTATGGCATTTTAATAAAACGCCACAATTCAGGGCTAATCATAACGCATAATACATAATGCCATAATTTGCATATGCTCGTCCTCTTCTTCTTCTTCTTCTATCGTCCATCTTATGCGCTTGTGTATTAAGATAGCCAATAGATAGTCATTATGTCATGCCATATACAAGTTATGTCAATATGTTATTATGCGTTATGTGTGCTTATGCAAAGTGTGAAGTTTAATGTCATTTCATTTGGGTTTGGACTTTTCATTTATCAGTAAAGTGTATCCAATTGACATATCGTCACTCAAAGTGCAAAATGTCGTATGTTAAATTTTATTATGGTGCTAAACTATGGCATTTTAATAAAACGCCACAATTCAGGGCTAATCATAACGCATAATACATAATGCCATAATTTGCATATGCTCGTCCTCTTCTTCTTCTTCTATCGTCCATCTTATGCGCTTCTGTATTAAGATAGCCAATAGATAGTCATTATGTCATGCCATATACAAGTTATGTCAATATGTTATTATGCGTTATGTGTGCTTATGCAAAGTGTGAAGTTTAATGTCATTTCATTTGGGTTGCCTACAATTTAGAATAACAAAGTAAAATTTAACAAACGACCTTTTCCACTTTGAGTGACGATATGCCATATAACATACGTCATGAAACCGAATTGGTTTGCCTGTTTTACAAAAGATTGATTTTATATTTCTTTCTGTCAGTATGAGATAGATTTAAGTTCGATAGATATGCTAATTAACACAGAGAAAATGATTAAAGTATTCGTAATACTTGTTGCAAGGTATAAAAAACTTTATATTAATAAATTAAAAAAAAAAATTTTTAGGTTAAATTAGTACTTGCTTCTAAGGGTTAGTTAAAGTACTATTTATATTGTTTTTAGTATTTTAAATACTCCGTATCAATACCTACTTTGATTTAAGTTCCTTTAAAACCCAATAATAGAAATTTTATTATTTAAACCAAGCATTTTAACTTAATTCAAGTTTAAACCGCTTGACCTAAAATACGTGTTCAACTTCAATATAGCAAAACGTTTGATTTAAGTACTAAATTTTCTTGGCGATATACAAACTTATGAGTTACTTGATCTGAGTTTTACGTACTTGGGTTTAGGAATCATTTATCTGTGTGTATGCGGTTATATGAAATGAACACATTTTTTACTACTAAATATTTTAAATTTTTAATTAATTCAAAAAAAAAATTAATCATAGATAATATTAATCGTGGTTAACCACTATATCGTTAGCTTAAAAGCATTACCTCGTCTTTTAAAAATTTTGGATTCCATAGATCACTTAATTCATTTCCCATATTTTCGCGTAATTTTCGTATATAATATAACAAGTGATATGATTACCATCGATGATAAAATGAGTGAAATCGAGTTGCAGATTCAATGAATCCGACAGTGCCATCTATGACCGAGAGGACGAACTAACGAGTTTAAGAGCGGGTGGCAATATTAAGAATATGGCAATAATTTGCTGATCTCCCTTATTTACCAAATTATATTGTTTACTAATTTAAAAAAAAAACACTATTATAGCCTCGCACTCTTAAATTAATACGCTCGGCTATAAAAAAAATGTCTTCTCTACCTTGGTATATAATTACTATTAATTTGATATCAGACACTGTCAAATTAACCCAACTTTTAATTTTTTTTTCTATTTTGCGACTCTTATAAGCTCATAATGACACGCATTTTGCGTGTTCTTATAGGCCCATAAGAGGTCTGTACTTTTTTTCATTTGGGTTGGCAACAGACCTGGCCTATCGCTTGACGTTTTCCGTGCAAATGTCAATGTCGCTTTAAAGTTGAATTTTCTACAAAATTTTGTGTTTAGGTTATTTTTACCATGTTAAAAATTTTGGCTTGATTAATTGCGGTAAAAAAAAGAAGAGATGACTATAAAATATATCAAAATATCATTTGTTCTTAGAATTTTAAACATTGTGTAAACTGTAATGCAAATCCAAAACAAAAATACCTAAATCAGTCATCAATTTAAATGTAAGTTTTTTTTTAATTTTAGAGCAAAATAGAAAAAATTTTATAAAGCAATCGTTTCATATACTATTGTTTAATATAGAAAAATTGAAACAAGGTAACGTAAAACTTAGAATCCACCAAAAATCAAGGCACACGTGGTTTTATAAAAAAAAAACGACTTTATACATATCATGATACTCAATAACATAAAAAGCTTTGCTGTTGAATTTTTACCAAATTTTCTTTTAATTTTTCCAGTTTTAAACACACTGTTTTTCATAATTAAAATTTTAGGTAAAATTATATAAATAATGCCTGAAAAAACTGCAGTAAAATCAATTTACAGAAATCTTATATTATGCACAGAAAAATTAGAAAATCAGATCATAACTGAAAAACAGGTTTTAAAATCAGTCATCAAGATCAGTGAAGCTGAGATTCAGCTTGACAATGCTAAAGATTACCATTATCGGGAATTGATCAAATTTCTTACGGAAATCAAAAATATTTTGTCCAGTGTTCAATATCATGAAGATCAGCTGAAAATTTTGAATAAGAAAACTAGATTAACTGATGAAGAAATTAAAAGTTATGGTTATGTTCAACAACAGGTAGGTAATAGTTATAATAAATAGGTGATTAGTGTGATTTTTGAAACAAGTCCAGCAAAAACAGTGCGCCATGGCCGCACACAACGTTTTTTGGTTGCTTACGATAAAAATAATACGCAAAAAAATAAGAATAACAATAATTTCTAATTGTTTTTGATCGAGTTTTTGATTTAAGTTTATTATCTGTTAATTTATTAACAAAATATGTATTACGTATAAAGTTGCCTATTCGTCGTATGAGAACAACAAGGTTTCAACTGTATAAATTATAGATTTGAGTTATGATTAATCAAAACTTTAAAATTATGAAACTTACCTTAAATTTCATAATTGAGTGGTGTATTATGCTGGGATGGGCTTATATTAGGATAAATTAGTACCTATAATACACATTTTGTTGATATTTTAAATATTAGCTAAAATAAATAATCAGTTGGAACTTTGATAACCCAAAAACCTATGAAAAGTAGTAGTACATCTGTGTTCCAACTGAGTTAAAACCGTTTTGCATTAAACTCACATGTTTTTTGGCTGTTTGTTTTAATTTTAACATAAATACAATATTTTGCATATATTATTATTAATCATTATTAAAATTGATAATTAATAGTTGTTTCGCACAATTATTCCTCATCAACCTCCATAATTTTGGTAAAAATGACAGGCCAAACTATTTATGCATTGGCGATGTGACTTAAGTAAATTTTTATAACGGAGTACATGAAGTAAGAAATTCAAATTGAACTTAATTATCAGTTAGAAAGATTACACTAAAAAAAAGTCTCAAAAAATGCAGATGGAACATGGTTGTATTGTAAATAAAATGGGCTATGTGCATAGTATTTTTAAGTACAGACAAAAAGGTAGTAAAAATCTCTATTCAAAAATGCAAAAGAGTGAAAACCTGAAAAAATGTTAGTTGAAACCTTGTTGTTCTGATACGACGTACTTTCAATGAACCGAAACTGTTTTTTTTTTCTAGACAATTAAGTCTTTTCAAAAGACTATTTTGTTTTAATTTCATGGAATTAATTTATTTTTCTAAAAAAATAAGACAGAACGAATGCAGAGTCTTCTAAATCATAGTTTAAAATTCTATTTTTTTAGATTAATCGGTTTTCAAGCGAATCATCTCCCGAAGTTTCCCGAAGACAAATACGACAAAGAAAATCTCAGGAATTTTCCCTTAAAACTCTGGATATATGGGAAAAAGTTTTAAATAAAAATGAAGAATTGAAAAAAATGGACAATTTACCCAATTCTAAATCTATGAGTAAGTCTATGGAGTCTATTCTTGAAAAACTAGATGAAGACGGGGAGCCAGATAAAATTGAATTTGAAGGAAACGATAAAGAAGAAAGTAAAACTCAGGATGAAATAGAATATTCAGATGAAGAGAAAAATCTCCAAAAAGAAGAAGAAGAAGAAATAGATCAGGATCATGACAAAAGGCAATTTGAAGAAACAGAAGAAAAAATAGAAGTACAAAATGAAGATAAAACCCTCGAAAAAGAAATGTTAAAGAAAAAAGAAGAAATAGCTAATATACTAGTTGAAAAAGCGCAAGAGACTTCAGAAGAAAAGAAGGTGTCGGATAAAACGATAGATAGAGAAAATAAATATGATTGTAAAAATAATACAGAAGTAAAGATACTGGTCGTAGAAATGCAGAAGAATACGAAAGAAATGGAACAAAATACACTAGTTAAAATGATTCGAGAAAGACAAGATTATGAAGTACAAGATAAAGAAACAGATGATAAAACTGTCGTCAAAGGAAAACAAAAAGAAGAAGAAATACTGACTGAAGAAAAGCATGACAAAACAGAAGAAATTCTAACGAAAAAAGAAGAAGGAACTGAAAATAATACACTACTTGAAAAAGCGCAAGAAGCACTAAAAGAAAAGAAACAGCCGGACAAAACAATAGATAGAGAAGAGGAATATGATCGTAATAATAATACAGAAGAATTGCATAAAGAAAATGAAGAAATGGAACAAAATGCACTAGTTAAAGTGACTCGAGTAAAACAAGAAAATAAAGTACAAGATAAAAAAATACAAGATAAAACCCTAGTTATGGGAAAACATAAACAACAAGAAATACTGACTGAAGGAAAGCAGGACAAAACAGAGGAAATACGAAATAAAAAAGAGGAAGTGGCTGAAAGAAATGCATCAGTTGAAAAAACGCAAGAAATGCCAGAAGAAAAGAAACTACCCGATAAAACGATAGACAGAGAAAAGGAATATGATTGTAAAAATAATGCAGAAGAAAATATACTAGTCGTAAAAACGCAGAAGGAAAACGAAGAAATGGATCAATTTACACCATCTGAAATAGCTCAAGAAAAACAACGAAAGGAAGTAGAAGACAAAAAAATAATAATGGAGGAAAAATCTGACAGTAAAAATGAAGAAGCATATAAAATAAAATATATGTTAGGAACGAGGTTAGGAAGTAACGAAGAAGTACAAAATAATATTGAAAATATTCTGGAAGGTAGAAAATGTGAAAATACAGTAAAAATTATACAGGCTAAAAATATGAACGACTTTAAAAATTGGCAATTGTTAAAAAAAGATAATTCCATCTGTAATTGTAAAAATATCGAAAACCCAGATGTTTCTCCAAATTTGGAACAAGAATTTCTTTTTTCTAATGAAATATCACTGCACGAAGAATGTGAAAAAGTATCAGATAACTTCGAAAATATGTCACTCCATTCTGACGATGAATCAAAACCTAAAATTGTAGGATTTCAGGTAAAGACAGTACATGAAAATAAAGTTGTGTATGCTAAGGATTTAGAAAATGACCAAAGTAATGAAACTCTAAATTTTATGATTTTGCCCTTTAATTTTTTTCAGCATCGCCCTTTGTAACTTTTGCTTTGAACAGCTGCCTTTTTTTCTTACTTTGGGAACGATTTAAAGATTTTAAAGTTGGCTCATAATGTTTACTTTGCAATACTAGTTCTGTTTGAAGATATCGATACCACCAAGCAACAAAGCCGTAACTCATATATTGTCATTTTTCACGACAGCTAAATTTCTAAAATATTTTTTTTTTGTTATTTAAGGTTGGGTAAATGATTGGTGGAAAAAGAAGTCATGTGATACATCATTTGAAAGCTTATAAAATTCTCTATTTAACTGTTTAAGTATTTATTGTTTATTTACTGTTTGTTTCTGAAAATATTCAAGTTTAGAATTTCTTACTTTAGTGATTTTAAGTAGAATTTTGCTTAAAGTGGACTGTGGAGAAACTTGAGTAGTACCACCATGTGTGTCTTTTTTCAAGGCGTTTACCTATGAGTATAACTCAAAATGGGTCTAACTTGAGTTATATCCTTGTTGCTTGGGAGTGTCGATATTATAACATTATAGTATAACACGAATGCTTTTGTTTTTTCGTTTTGACTACTTTTTTACATTGTCAGGTAAACGTCAGTATAATCATTTTTCATTTTTTCGGTTTTTGAAGATTTGGGCTGTTTAATGTAGAGAAAATAGTACATGAAATTCTTTTGCGACTGGATTTTAGTGCACTCGAATGGGTTTTCCACTTCGCTGGCGCGTCGTGGAAAAACTATCGTTTTAGTGCACTAAAAGCTTTTAAAAGTGGTTTTTAAAAGTCGCAGACTAATTTCATAATATATTTTATCTACGGCCGTGATTAATAGGCCTATTAATCACGGGTCTGTAAAAATAAACCTTTTAAACTTTAAAACGGCCGTGGATAAAATATAGTATTCTACTCGTGTATAATAGCAAATATTATACACTCATTGAATAATATACTATTAAACATAAATTTTGTATTAATTTTTTCCCATATGTTTTTAGTTAAAACGAATTAAGGAAGAAGAAATGCAGACTCAGAATGCATATTTTGGCTAGATATATTTAGAAATATAGTTCTTTAAATATATATTTTTATTATTACTTATTTATGTTTTGTATAATAAATAATATGTATAATTTATTATATTTTATGTCGAAGTTTAGGGTTGGCCTTACATTTTTTTATTATCTTAAAATTTTCATTTAGGTGTAACTGGAATTCTGAAAACATAAGAGTGATCAAACTTCATTTTGGGCACCTAACATTAAATTACCCATAAATCTTAAAAAGTTGTTGAACACTGTCTGTAATTTTTGTATATAAATTTTAAAGGGCTTGAAATCTTGTTTTGCTTTCTTTTGAGCATTCAAAATGATCAAACGATTCTAACCCGTGCCGAAAATCCGCCCTTAACCCTTTCAGGACGGCACAATTTTGCCGCAGAGTGTCACACAGACGGCTGTTTTTCACGTGCCCTGTGGACGAATGTCATATATATCGGTCACAGAAATGTACTTGTGGGACCCTTTATAAAAACGCAAAAAATTACTTTTTTAATCAAAAAACTTTATTTTAATTCAAAATATATTTTTTTAACTAATAAACATTTGAAAAATATTAAAAGATAATCAAACTTATCCAAAATATTCCTAAATATAAACATAAAACTCATTTACTTTTAGAAAAAAATGCCTAAAATATTTATTAGAATTTTTCCTTTGTGTGGTAGATCTGGAAACATGGAGTTACACACAAGCCTTTGTCACATTCTTTACACATATATCTGGAGACCTTTCTTTATTTTTCTTTTGCTGTTGCGTGTGAGCATACAACACATCTTCTAGAGGCAGTTTTTGTCTTTTCAGTTGCTGGAACTAATGTGGGGAAATGCGCGCGCGCCTCTCTTGTTGAGTGTGTGCCATACAGACGAGCGTCACATATATCGGAAAGTGGCCGATATATATGGCGCTAGTCCATACGCCAAATTTTCCAGTCATGATATATCAGTCAGTCGGCCCACAGCCAATTCAATTTTTCAATTCTGGATGATTTATCATACAGCCGCCTTTAAAGCCTGAAAAAAGCCTGACCTATATATCGGTCAGCCGTTTGTGTGGCAATTTTCCCACTGTCAGATATATATGTCAACCGTCCTTAAAGGGTTAACACTAAAACTTACGAATTTCTACCATAAATGGCAAACAAACAGATTGGATTGAATTTATTTTTATTTTTTGCATTCTAATATTTTCAGAATTTTCTAGTTACAACTAAATGAAGTTCGAGTTTTAAATTAAATTATTTCGTATTAAAAAAATAAAGAAGATATACCTGGAAACGTATTTTAACAACTTTTTTAGAAATATATTTACGAATTGTATAATTTAAAAAGTTGATTACAGTCTATCCAATAAATATTAGAGTTCCTGGATTTTTTGCAACACAATTAAAAAATTTATTAATTTATTATTTAATACATGTTCTTATACAGAGATGTCGCTTTTTGTTTATAACACAAAATGCGTATGCTATTGTTTTAGTTTATTATAATTAAAATATTTAATATTAATTATATAAACAATAAACAAAATAAGAATTTTACTAAAGTAAAAATATTTTTGACCTACTTTTTGAATTTTAGTCACATGTACAGGTCCGGATCTATATTGTCGAAATATATAGTTTTTATTTCAGATTTAGATTTTGATTTAATTATCAGATTATTACTTTTTTTACTAGACTCAAATTCTTTTTGAGCATTAATGCGAGTTTTTAAATATTTAAATTTTTATTTCTTTTTATATTGATTTTTTTAATGATTCCCATTTAAACGAGTAAGGTGGGGAAAAAGTTATCGATAAATAAAAATTAAAAACTTTCGTATTCTTAAAAGAAAAAAATCGAATGTCGGTTTTTTCTTTGAAAACTCCCATGTATATATACATATGTATAGTTAATATATATAGTCAATATTGTTGTGTGTAACAAATTAGTCGTCAAATGTTTCGATTTAGTGACCTTTATAAAAACTTCCCTCATAATTCGGCAAAGTTATTCCGTAAGCCTATGTTTTTGTTTGTTTTCAACGTTGATGAGTCATAACTGAGTTTACGCCGACTACTGATTATTAGTTAAATTAACCTTTAAACCATTAATTTTCTTTAAAAACATTTTTGGGGACAAGTCATAACACCTGAAAATGAGGAGGACCACAAGCTTTTAGCTTGGATACTGGTAATTAATTTCTGAAACGCAAATAGGACAAAAAAATTATTTTGATTACTTTTATAGATACGATCCTGATATTGCCATATCCTCGCCATTTGTAATTAAATTCTGGTTATCTACGTTATCAGTAATTTTAGCTTATCTAACCTGTCGCAACGCAGAATTATCACCTTAACTGCTTTATAATAATTAATAAATTAGTTATTGTTATATAGCGAAAAATATAAAAAAGTTATCCATTCGTAAAATTTAGTTAAACGTTGAGAAAAATAGCGAAAAATAGTTAAAAGGTATGTATGCTTATTAATTATAATTATTATTATTTATAAATATTTGGTTTATAAATAGATAAAAAATTAAAATTAGTCATTGTTAATACAATAACCTTTTTCACGTATGAGATTTGTATATACAGGGCGGGCCATCTAAGACGTACAGGGCGTTTTTTGGAGTTATTTCTAAAGCTGCCAATTTAAAATTGATACTGTTGATTATAGACCCAATAAGCTATAAAACTGACTAAACAAAATTTTTTAACTAGCTTTGGTTTTGGAGTTACGGTCATATGAAACTGAATTTAATTGGTAAACTTTAGTTAAAACTTCTAAAATCTGAAAAACTGTTGCGTTTTCTTTAACGTTCCATACTTTTCATAACTAATAACGTTAGTTTTAAGACAAAAAACTGAAATTAAAAAATAGTTATTTTTAAAATTTTCTAACAGTGTATGAGTTGAACGCAAGTAGATAAAGCTTGCTGTGACACTTTACTAAATCTTGTAAAATGACAATTCACTTGTCAGTGGTATGAATAATTTTGAAAATGTTAGTTTTTTATTTATGAACAATTTGTAAACCATGGTTTGGCGAAAAATTATTATTCAGTGAGAAGTTTTAAAATTATAACTTGGAAGTGATAAAAGATTATAAATAAGCAAGAAAAGCCTGGTGCATGTTTATTTTTGATAAAAATGGTGCAGTTTTACCTCGAGTTTTACTTAAATTTGGGTTTTACTTGTCTTAGAAGCCAAGAGATACAAGAGCTAATACAATGAACTAAATTATACTTCTAATTGCTTAACTTAAATAAAAATTCAAATACGTATCTATTTAGTTTTATTTATGACCTTATTTTTATAAAAGTTCTTAAAACGTTCAAAAACTACATGTATTCAAATTATGCTGGTTGGTGATAAAATTCAGAAGCACTTTTAACTGATTCCTATTTTTTAATCCATTTTCACTAATTTATCAAAAAAATAAGTTTATTTTTTAATTTCGAACATAGTTACTGCGAAAGAAAAAGTCAGTTGACATCATAAGTAAAATAAATTGACATTTATGAAAGACTCACGATCAGAAAAATTTTATCACAGCAAACTAAATAAAATCATTTTATTTAAATACACTGTAAGAAAATTTTAAAATTAATAATTTTTTAATGTAGATTTTTTGTTTAAAATTGCGTTACTAGTTACAAAAAGTATTGAACGTTAAAGAAAAAGCAAATATTTTTAGATTTTCAAGTTTTTAACTAAATTTTATCATTGAAATTCAGTTTCATATGGCCGCAACTCCAAAATAAAAGCTAGTTAAAAAGTTTTGTTTGGTCAGACTAATAGCTTATTGGGTCTATAATCAATAGTTTTAATTTTAAATTGATAGCTTTAGAAATAACGCCAAAAAATTCCCTATACGTCTTAGATGGCCCGCCCTGTATTTGAAAATATTTATACCAAGGTTTTTTCAAAAATTTACATTTTTATATAATCGATAGAAAATTAAATTTCAAGTTATTTGATATGTCACAAGCATACATTTATATTGGGAATAAAATAAATACAAGCCAAAACATAAAAATTGCTATTTTAGGTTATAACACTTTGTCTAAATATAAGTGGGATCTATCTAATATATTAAAATTTCGTTTTTTTGTACAAATAAATTTAATTTTTTAGTTGCAATGGGTAACTCCCCCAACTCAAACCAAGGAATAAGGCATCAACAAAAAATAGCAAAACGTACCCAACGTCGTCAACTCCACAATTTACGTGGAAAGATTGAAAAAGTTATTTGTAGGATACGAAAATTTACTGCAAAAGAAGAAAATGACGAGTTTAATGAAATTTTAGACGAATTGGAACATTATAACTCTGAGCTAGAACGAAGAGAAAGAGAGATACAACCGGAAGTTAGAAATATTTACGAAATTGTTAAGGAAGAAATAGATGAAGCTGTACAGTTATTATACCAAAAGTTACAGGAAAATATACATGGTGTTGAAGTTAAAAGAAGAGTACCCAGAACCATACCTAACCGAGTGGTAAGCCCAAAAATGTCTGAATCAGTTGCAAGTACAAAAACTGAAGATTCAGAAGAAGAAAGTAGGGAAAATGATGAAGATGCAATACAAGAAGCAAGGAGTCTAGAACAAACAAATGAAAAGCGAAAAACCGTTGAAATAAAATTAATAAAAATAAATCCAACGCCACAAACTGCAGAGATTGAGGTCCATAAACCAGATACTCGTGAGCAAAAAAGAAAATCTATCTTGAAGCAAGGTGTAAGGGTTATGTCACAAGAAATGCTAAATGAAATAAATGATCGGAAGTCAAAAATATATTTTGAAGATGATGCTGCACCTAATACTTACAAAAACAATCAATTGGAGCAGATTAAAAAAATTATTGATCATTTAAGAAATATTGAAGAGGAAATTAATACGTTTATAGGTTAGTACTAAGCCTAGAATTTTTAGAATGAATTTACAGTTAATTTCAACAAAACTGGAAAAGTGGGGTTATAAAAAAAAATTACATTGTGAACTATCTTTCATTTGACAAATATTTGTTTACTTGTTAATAAATTTAGTGTCAATATTGTTGTTGCCACATCAATGTCAAAGTCAAAAAATGTTGGTGTATTTTTTTAAAATTGGGAGAAATAAAGCAGAAAAACAAGAATACTCGAAGAATACTGGTGTAAAACCCATAATTATAATTTTTAAATTAAGGAACTATGAGGAATACCTAGTTGTAGGAGACCAATATGCTAGTAGTGTTTTTTTAAAAATAAAGGTATTTAAAACAAGTTTATGAGATACAAAATATATTAATAAGGGGATTTAATAATAGACATTTTAGAATAGGGATATTTTAGAGCAGAAATACAGTAATTAACAATAGAGATACGCTTCAAAATCCAAATAGTATTTACTAAACACAAATGCATAGAATAACATATGATTTTTGACATGGTTAAACTAACCTTATTTTTCAAACAGGCATAACCCCATTTAAATAATCCACATTCACAGAACTAAATTTTATGGAAAACATGAAATTTTACTTAACCCCACTTTTCCAGTTTTGTTGAAATCAACTGTAGTGTTACATATTGATTGATTGTTTGATTGATTCATTGAAGAGAGACAAGTGTTATATATTCGTATATTATTATGCAATAATATGAACCCACATTGTGAGTGATAGTAAGTTTTTGAACTTTCCAGTCTTTCGGCATTAAATAAAGGGGATAATTCTACATCACATGTAAACATAAAAAACCAGCATAGGACCAAAGGTCCAGAAACAAACCATAATAGAGTTACAACCCTTTAAAAATAAGGTTTTAATTTATACGTATTAACAAGGGCAATTAATTTATGTTATTTTTTTTAATCTATCCAGAGGCGTGCCTAGACGAACAAAATGTGTGGGGCCTAACACATTTTTGGTCAAAACTTTTTTATGTGTATTTTTTAAATTATTTTTTAAAAGATATAGATTTCTTGTCAGGGAGGCCTTGAGTAAAAATACATAAAAAATTAATACTACATTTTTCTGAAGTAATACATTTTGCATGTAGGTATACTAAAATAATATAGCCACGCCTAAAATAAACTACTAATTAATATTGCAACATATTGAAGGGTACACACTGCAATCTTTAATTTAAAAATGCACTGTTATGTGTATAAATAAAGTGATTCAATAAGTATTGATTAAGTATAACAGAATAACTCAGAGGCCAGGTAGTTTTACCTGGAAATAATTCAGGTGCCGTGAATTAGTTATAAATCTTACAAAAAAATACATAGGACAAAAAATGTTGGAAATTTGGTACTATTTATTTTCATATACAATATTTTTTGTCCTAGGATGCACCAATCTTGATTTTGAAAAATTCGTTTTTTGTAAAAAATACGTCAAAAAAATGACAGTTGAAAATTGAGTTCAAGGTCGCAAAATTGTTTTTTTTTATTTGCGGCCTTAAACTGAATACCATGAACGACTTGGTATACTGAATCTCCCTCAACAGCACTATGGTCTGTTTTTTCAAGCAAGATAGTACATTAAAAATCGCACAGTGAAGATTTTCATAACAGATTCGAATATTGGATGTGCGAATATACTGCGTAGTTTATTTTATAAAACATAACTATATTCTATACACAAACATATACTATTCAAACCTGTTGTAAAAATATTTACTGTGCGATTTTTAATTTACTATCTTAATTGAAAAAACAGACTATATAGCCAGCGCAATTACTATAGACGATTTGGCCTCTCACTTGTACGCATCCTGCTATAGTGAAAATTATTACTATATAAAACTAACTAGGCACACGTTTACGTTGAATCCGCTTAATCGAATCGTTTTTTGCTCCTACCTCCCCCTTTCGTCTTTGCTTTTTTGCCGTGTGTCAGACTATAACAAAATATGACAAAAATTAGAAAATCTTAAATCTTTACATTTGTTTTAGGTTTGAAAAATGGTACAATGTATAACAAAATTAAGGATCAACTTTTGATGCATTTGATGGATATCAGTCAAATGGAACCCTCTGGTGAAGAAACTCTTGGAAAATGGCACCAGTGTAAAAAGTACTGTCATAATTGTCTTACGTTTCTGGATGAAAGAGCAAGTGAAAATAATACTGATGATGTTTTTGTTGATAATAACATAAATAAAACTAATGATAATAATTTTAAGAAGAGTTCTGTTCAGTATAGAAGCACTGAAGATGTTTTTGTTGATAATAACAAAAATAAAACTAATGATAATAATTTTAAGAAGAGTGCTGCTAAGTATAGAAGCACTGAAGATATTATTGGACAGTTGCAAAAATTAACAAAAACTACTGCCATTTAAATTTTGTATGTTAACTTTCTTACTTCTTGAGAGATCGAATTTAAAGGAGACGCGGTAAAATAGTCCCTTTTTGGCATTTTGGATGGAACGTAAGATTTATATATTTTTGAGAGTACCTAGTGATATAAGAACTTAACGGTACCAAATTTAACCCCAAAATCATAAGTGAAACCTTTTTAAAATGGTGCTGAAAATGGGTTCTTTGCTCTACTTGCTACTTTTTGACGATTAAAATGTGTTTTCTAAATTTTTCTTCTAAATCAAAATCTGTTGGTGCAAAAATCAACTAGTCAATTTTTCTGCGTCTATTCTTTCCATAATTTATGTTTTACATATTTTAGTAAGTTAACATATATTTTGATAAAAATTTCTCTCCTGAGCCCAAATATGATTTTTAACCTACTACATATTTTAAGGATTTGGCGTAAAAAGAGGTTAACTAAATTTTCTTTGCTGTTTAATTTAACATTTTTGTTTGTTTATTTTGATATAATTTAACTTCTTTTCGCATATTTTTTCTCCTTAGCATAAAATAATTTTAATAGATTTTCAAATTTATAAAAAAATAAAAAACCTTTAACCTGTTTTTGTAGGAAATTATCTTAAGACTAAGTAATTTTAAGATCATTATTTTATAACCCGCTTTTGAACCAAATACTTTTCATGTCTAGACTAAATCAAGACTCAGGGGAGAAATTTTTGTCAAAATATATTTAAATTTTACTAAAATACATAAAAATCAAATCTAAAAAAAACATAGGAAATAGGACTAGCTGCTTTTTGCACCGTAACTATATGATAATTTGTAATTTTGACGCAAGATTTGGATTTAGAAGAAAAATTTTGACGGGAAAACACCTTTTGAACGTAAAAAAGTAGCAAGTAAAAGATATTATAAAAAGTAGGCAAACAAATTCTTACACTGATAAAACAGTTTATTTGTGTCAACTAAATATTTGGTTGGATATGGCCAATTAAATTATTTGGTTGTGACAAATAAATTTTATTTCAGTCAAATAAACTATTTTGTTCCCATTAATAAATCATTTTGAAAATTAAATATTTGTTTACATGAACTAAATATTTGACTCAAATAAAAATTTTTACTCACAACCAAATAATTTAATTGACCATATACAAATAAATCCTTTTTATCAGTGTATAAAAGAACCAATTTTCAAAACCATTTAAAAAATGGTTCCCTTCTGATTTTGAGGTTAAATATGGTACCGTTGAATTAGCCTAACACTACTCTTTCAAAAAATATTTAAATCCAAAATGATAAAAACGGGTTATTTTATATTTTATTTTGAAACATACAAATATGTGCAAAAAGCTTTTTTTTAAGAAAAAGCTGTTTTTAAAAATTAATTTATATTTAGTATATATGGATTGATTTAACCCAATCATTAACACTAACTAATTAAGAATATAACCAATGAAATGAACGTCTCAAATAATTCTGCGTTTTTAATGGTCAAATTCTTAGTGAGCTTATTGTGAACGACTAGATAAACCATCGATGGATGCATCCATAAGTTTTTGCTTAAACTCAAATTATTTAAAATTTAAAATATATATTTAGGATTTTAAACTGCATAACTTTTAAAACGAATATTTAGTTTTAGTATTTTATATCAAATATTTAATAAACTTTATATATTATATAAAATTTTATTTTATTTAAAATTTAAAATAGTTTTTTTATAAAAAAAAGTTTGATTTAGTTTGTAATTTTAGTTTAGTTTAATTTAAAGTTATTGTCAGGCCTGTATTTTACATAAGACATAAGGGAAAACAGTGACGTTGACAAGAAAAAAAGAATAAAAAATACTGCTACCAACAAAATAATACTTTCCCCTATAATTCTTCGTTTATTAAAACGTTTTTCTAAACGAAAAAAATTTGAAAAAAAAAGTTAAAAAAGTTCTAAATTTTTCTAATTTTTTTTTTCTAAATTTTTTCGTCAAAAAAAAAAATGTTTTATTGGGCGAAGAATTACGGGGGAAAGTATTATTTTGTTGGCAGCAGTATGTTTTATTCTTTTTCTTTGTCTACACCACTGTTTTGGTACCTTTAAATGAAAAATGCAATCAACGAATGGCATATGTTGCTGAAAATTTTAGAAAAAATCGATATTTTCTAAAACGGCTTTAGGGAAGAATTTAATTTGGTCATATTTAGGTCAGTACCTACTCTTCATAGAATAACACCTATACCGGGTGTTTTCGGAATGTGATTCACCCCCCTTAACTTTTTTACTTTTTTATGTAGGATCATGAAATTTTCAGGAGCTATATTATGTATAATTTAGGATTTTTTGACATGGTTAGACATTTTTTGGCACCTCCGGTTTCACCGGAAATGAATTAAACTTTCGATTTTTAAATGGAACACCCTGTATATTTTACTATTTTAATTTAAAAATCAATTCTGAGAACAAGAATGTGCCACAATTTTTGACAGGTCATGTAATTTTTTATTTAAATTTTTATTTTAAATCTAAAGTGCCCTAAATTAGCTTATTCGTTTAATTGTTGGTCTAGTATCTTCAGAAAAATACTATTTTGATTTTTTTCCCACCCAACTCTAGTTAGTACCCAATAACTGACGTCAAAAAGACGTATTTTGGTTTCCTGGGTATTGCTTCCAAAATACAGCCTGTTCTAGAACTTGCGTACACAAATTTGAGGGTATATTAAAAACCCTCTGGAAAATATAAAAAAAATGTAAAAAAAAATCCATCTTCGTTCAATTCAAAAATAAAAACGCTTTAAGTGGACCAATATTCTTGCTAAATTACCTTTAAAAGTTGAGTTTGTAGCTATGGAAGCAAATTTAATTATTGCAGGTACATATTCTGTAGGTTGACATGTTGATTAATGTGACATAAATATTTATTAATGTTAAAAAACCATCGCCGGACGGAGTGACCCTATAAAATAGAATATTTAATAGCCTCTGTCGGTTTTGTCAAAATATAATAACCTAAAAAGATTCTAAAGTTGAAAGTCTCAAACAATGCACGCGTCAACAATTAAAATGCAACCATAGTTACTAATAAGTAGGGGAAAACTAATTTGTAGGTAATTTAACATCAGCAACAGAATTGGTTAGATTTAATAGTTTCCTTTTTATTTAGTACTAAAGATGGATTTTTATGAATTCATATTTTCCAGAGGGTTTTTAATATACCCTCAAATTTCTGTACGCGAGTTCTGGAACAGGCTGTATGCAAATTGATCTTTGCTCTATAACTCTACAAATTAAAACTTTGTATTTTTTGTATTTATTCTCATTTTATAATTGTTTCCTTATATTAATTAATTTTATACAAATAATAAACCAATGCTTTCCCAAATCCTGCAGAATTACATGCAAACTTTGTAAAAAGCAATAAATCATTTTTTTTCTAGTTTATGACAAATATTATAAAATTTTTAGTATGTGCAAACTAGGACATAAGTATACATGTATATGTATCTATATCATATTGTTTTGTAATTAAATAAATAAACGTTATCTATTTTATCACAATAAAAAAATTTACACCCATTTGTTCTATATTCTATCATAGTGAAATATTTGTGAATTAGTGCCAAAATTAAAAAAAGGTAAGCTAATTGTTGCTAATTTTCTGTTTATTTTATATTTAAAAGTTTATAATGATAAATTGATTTGTTACAATGTTTTATTTTTATACACAGTACAAGTAAGTAAGTTTTTCGCCCCCTCCATCAGCATCAAAAACACCAAACCAGCTAAAAAACCAAAATAAACCTACAGATACACAAAAACGCTAAGTTTGGCGTTGTTTAGCAGTTGTGGAGAGTTACTTTTTTTTCTAAACACAAAAAACCGTTTTAAAACAAAGCCAGATTTTATAAAAAACACTATTTTTTTATAAAAAAAACAGTTCTTTGTTTTAAAATGATGTCAATTTATTTAATTTTAAATATATATTTTCCTATGCGGTTATTATTTTTTTATGTAATTAGAAAAAAAATCAGAAAAAAACATTGTTTTCGTATTTCTCAAATTTTCCTTTTATGCCTTTTAGACATATAAGACACTTTTTTATTTGACATATAAGACTTTTTTATCTTGGCCGCCCATTTTTTGACACCAATGTTTTACTTCAATTTGGGAACTTTTCAACGAACTAACCACTCTTCTCTAGAATACGCATACCGTTAATATAAAGTATCGCCAACATCTCGGTTTTTTTATAAACAAATAGTAGGTATATTCAGGCCTGAACAATAACAATTACCAGTAACTGTTATTGTTGTCTCTGTTAGAACAAAGCTGTGCGAGTAAGACAGCCAAATGTATATGTTGGCTACGTTTTTTTCAGTTTTTACAAATGAAATGCCTATTCTAGAGAGAAGAGTTATTAGTTCGTTGGAACTTTTCCATGCTTTTTTGTACCTATAAACCGCGCGGCGGTTTTTTTTTAGACCCAGTAAAAAAATTTTGTCTGACAGATTACAAAGCTGAGGTTATGTTACTGATGTATGTATATTGTATAATTTTTACAAAAAATAAAGTATTTTGACATAAAAACTAATAAAACTATTGAAAAAAGTCTATAGTTGAACCTAAAATACAAAATTTGGCATTTTTCGTATATATTCACAAAACAAACACAAAAACCTGTTTTAAAACAAGCTTTCAAAAAACATGTACGATTAGTCACTCTGTTTATTAATTTGTTTTTTTTTTATTTAATTATAATTAGTTATAATATACCCAGTGGGTATTACCTGACTATCTACTAACGAATTTAATTATGCACCTTGTTTTTTTATCAAAATAGATAAAAATGTATAAAATTTGTTTAAAAATTTAGTAGTTCATTTTAAATTTTGTGTTTTAAGGTTAACTATATTTAAAATAGTTATTAGTTAGGCACATGCAACAAAGTTTGCTTTTAACCAAATAGGGTTTGAATGCTTATTCTAAAATGCATAGTTCAAATTGAGTACGTAAGTAGTTGAAAATTCGATTGTATCTATGTAAAAGTGCCATTTTTTGTTTAATACCGAAATATGAACGAAATGTTTGATTTTTCGGACTAGTGCCAAAGTAGTAAATTGATATTGAAACTGTTGACATTTGAACTCTTGCCTCAAATTTGTCTTTAAAAATACAAATTTAATTATCAAGATATTACAGTCGAATAAAAAATTGTGTATAATACACGGAAGAAGACTTTTTTAGGGCGATAACGATTGCCAACCTCGCTCTCCGAGCGGGCAATCTATAAACAGTATTTTTTCATTCTTGTATCATGAACTACAATTAACTCCATGTTGTACACACTGAGAGGTCGTTACCGTGTTCAATACTTAATTATTTTTTTATATTTGGAACCCCTCGTAGCTTTAGTTGTTGAATATATTAACTTATTAAGTTGTTACAGTAAAACATAACCAGGCCTCAGGCATAAAGTAGGCGTTTTTCGTTCATAACTTATGAATCACGAGCGTAGCATAAATTCATGAAGCGACCGCAAGACGGCTGTTCCCACTCTATAACAAAGCAACGCCAGTTATTTATAATAAAACCTAAAAAAGATGACAAAGATGAGTCATAGCTTCCAACTGCCCGAGCTCTGAACATAACTTTGTTCGAGGTGAGGGGTTCCAGATATAAAAAATCGATTTGTATTTAATATGGTAACGTATGTATGCTAAAATTTAAGCAACAAAATGTTGAATTAAGACTTAGTAATAAAATAGTTAAAAATTTCTACGCATTTTTAAAAGCTATTTTATAACCTAATACGTTTGTCTGTTCCCAAACAAATATAAGTGACTGAGTATATATACAGTTGTAATTATAACATGTTAACATATGAATATCTAGAAGTTCCATAATTTGGTAACCTTTATTTTTAAATACTTAGATATGGTGGATTTTATTTATAAAAGAAAAATATTTTCAGTCTGCTATTTTAGCCCTTTTCGAGTAGTAAGCAAACAAAAGTTTACACTCCTATAAAATTTTCATAAATATTATTTACTTGTCTGAAAATCTTATCCTATTTTTTAGATATGGGTAATTCCAAGAGCAAGCAACAAATAAACAACATAACTCAAGACGTACGCTCAATCAGATCGAGCATAAGATCACAAAACAAAATCACTGAAGATGGAAAAAACGCATTGGTCGAACATCTAATCAAGAAAACAAACGAGGTTAATAGCCTTAAAGGAAAAATACGAAAGAAAGAGGTCGATAACTCGTTGAAACTTATATCCTCAACGACAAATGAGGTTTTGAAATTACCACCTTCTGAAAATGAGGAGGACGTTATAAGTCTGGATCATGCTGCTGTTGAAAGTGATTCTTTTGTTAACATGACAAACAAAAGAGGTAGTTCTGGAAGAAAATCAATTTTACGTGAAAATACGAAACCTCAACCACAAACTAACCGAAAAAGTGCTCCAAGTTTAATAGATATTAGAAACAAGATAGATTCTCTACCTCCTCAAATTTCTTTAGCCATCAAAAATGAAGATGTAAAGCAGTTGAGGATTTTAAGACAAACTATAAAGGTAGGTTTAATAATTTTGAGTTAGTTAACACGAACACAATAAGGAACATGATAATATTTGACTAAATAAATATATATTTTTTAAATTTTAGGTTCTAACTACAGATTTAATAATGATAGAAATACCAGAAAACACTCCTTTATCAGAACAAAAGAAGAAAATGGAACAAGACTTAACCTCAATGTACCGAAAAATCGAAAAGACAAGAAAAGACATTAACCGTTTAAGTAATTTAGAATATCTTTCAGATTTGAGCAAAAAAGATTCTGTTTATAAAGAATTAGTAAATTTGGATCTTATTGTATCTCAGAATACAAAAGATGTTGAGGATTCCATAAAATCTAATAATATAACAAGAGTCAATCTGACAAAAGACAATGTTACTAAATGTAAAAATAAATTGTCCGCCATTGAAATAAAAAATGATACAAACGGTTTAAAAAAACAAGACGTTCAGGAAAAACTAGACCGTTTAAGCAAAACGATTGAAGATTTTTTGGAAAATAATCTTATTTCCACATATACCAACGAACTAAAAGATTTAAACAAGAATTATAATACTTTTAAAGATAGAGAAGATGTTTCTCAGAGTATATCAATATTAAATGGTATAAAAGCCAAAAATTATAAAATAAAAGACAGTAATGTCCATAAAATACAGTTAATAAATGATATCCAGAAAACCGAGGACAAATTGAAACAAAAGTTATCAGAGTTCGATAAAGAGAAAGAAGGAGTTTTGCTTAGAAATAAAATATATGCTTCTACTAAAAGTTTGAATGATGTTAATGATATTTGTGAAAACTGGAACTCCATTAAAAAAGATTTAGATGGCAAAGATCATTCAAATCATGAGCTCAATCAGATTTATCAACTTCTAGATAGTTTGATGAGTTCCATAAGAAAAGAGAGGGATGCTATTGGTAAAAAACTAAATGTAAGAAGAAGTCAGGTATCTTTCAAAGACGATGAAGAAGTTTTTAATGAAAACGAAGCCATACAAAATGTCAATTCTGAGATAATACGTACGAGAGCTAAAATTTACAACCTGCCAAAGATAGAGAATGCTACTAGCATGGAAAATATTGATAAAATTGATTATAATAATAATAGTTCAATGAGAGTTAAATCAGAAATTAGAGATATATCGACAAAATTGGATTATATCAAAGAAAAGCTACAAGATAACCCTCAAAATTTGGAACTTAAACATAGTTTGGACGGTTATCTAGAAAAATTAAATGGCTTTACAAGTAATAATGATCAAAATATCGTTCAAAGTGCTAAAACTTTAATAAATGACATAAATACAGTTTTAGTAGAATCTTCTAAAAGAAATTCTGAAGTTCAAAGAAATAATCATATAAATCGCATGTCTGTTGAATTTTCATTGGAGAAAATTACTCGTATAGAAACTATAGTTGATGAAATTGGAAAACAGATTGATTTTCATGGAAATGGTACAGGAAAAGACCAACTGGACGAAATGATTGAGAAGTTATTGTTTAATAAACAAAAATTGGAAGCAATAAATGTTAATCCAGAATATTTTATGATCTTACAAAGTAAATCAGAATGTTTAAAGAAAATCGAGCTATATTTAAATAAATTAAAGTATTATAAGTCTTTTTCGCAAGGTGAAGATGATGAAAAGACAAAAGCCTTTAAGAGGGAGTTAAATGAACAAAAAGAAAGAGTTAACAGATTTTCTGGAACTTATAAAAACGTCTTATATAATCAAATAGAGTTTAAACTTAATAAATTACTTATAGATGTTAATTCTGTAATTCAAAATAAAAATACAGCTGCTGAAATTGTAAAAGATATTGAAAAATATTTAAAAATACTTAGTAATAAAGCTATACGACCACAGTCAGTTAGAGAGTTAAAAAGGCAGAACCGTTTACCTGATGACGAATCTAAGATAATTATAATAAAAGAAAATTTAGAAGACATTAAAAAATTTATGTCTTCTAATAATCTTGATGATTTAGATGGAAGATTAAATCTTCTGATACTTGAAATAGAACCGATTCTTGCTAGAGCTGAGGAAAACTTTAGACAAGAAATAATGCCAATACACGATGAGTTATTACATTATATAAGTTATGTTAGAGATAGGCAGGAGTTAAAAACATTAGAAGAAATAGAAAAAATAAAACTTGGGAATATAGAAAAATCCAGAAGCAAGATTTTGAAGAATCAAGACCCAGAAAAAGTTGTAGAAGATATTGAGCTTCAAGTTAATGAGCTTAAATTTAAAATAGAAAATTTCGTAGGTTCTGAAGAAAGTCCGGAATATAACTATCTTGATGAAGCTTTGTCAAACTTAACATTTAGGTTAGATAAGTTAAAGTTTTCTAACAATACAACTATACAACGTAAGAAAAACAATCTTTTTAGAATTATTCATAACTGCACGCAAATCATGGAAAACAGAGTGAACCAGTGCGAAGCTTTAGCTCAAATTGAGCTTAGAATACATAATATTGAAGATAGAGTTTACTCGATTTCGAGTTATGAAGAAAAGGAGTTACTAGATGAAGAGTTAACAGGATTACAAATTAAAATAGAGCAGGTATTCGTGGATCAAGATTTGGAATACAGGAAAATTTTGTGCAAAAATAAGCTTCAAGCTTTTTTGAAGAATGTTCGGGAGATAAATGAGTTTGATATAGAAGGAACATTAGTATAAGTTTTAACTATATAAGGACTTAATTAAGTGCAATAATTGTAGTTTTTAATTTATTTATAATTTATTATTAATAAAAGAGTAAAAAGTTACTTTATCTTGTTTTAACTGTTTACTTTTAATATATAAAGAAAATATATTTCATATGTGGTAAAAATGAAGATGTGCAACATGTCATGCTTGAATTTCGAAACTATGAAGATTATCGTCATACAATATTTAAAGTCTTAACAAAGATCATACCTCAGACCTTACACTTACCATCCCTGCTTGCAAAACCTAATCCTGATATAGTGTATATTATCACTCGCTTCTTAGCAGCCATAGAAATGAAGATTTAGTGCTTAACTAGTAGTTGATGCTAGAATGAATGATATAAATAATAGTTATAGAAGAATTAGATGAGTGGTAGTTAGAAGAGTAGTTAACCCAAATATATGGGTTATATAAATTTTAGTTATTGGAGTAACGACATAGAACCAGTCCAGATGATATGGCGGAAATGTAGTAATACAACGCCAAAGAAATTAGAAGTAGAAGAAGAAGAAGAATAAGAAGAAGAAAATATATTAAAATACTGTATATTTGATCCTAAAAATCATATTTCAAAACATAACAGCTTTTAGAAGTAACTTAACTATATTAATCTATAAACGATTTCATCTATTATGGTAAAAAAATACCATTAAAAGAATAAATAAATGAAGAAAAGTTTAAACTTTTAAAACCTTTTCCCGAACTTTAACAATTATGCTTGATTTTCCTTTAAAGTTTTCGTTTTCAATGGAATATTCAATTCGAATATTCTACATAAGAATTGCGTATTATTTAATAATTATTATTTTTATAATAGAGGTATGAGACAAAAACGTCTGCGATTGTTTATAAAAAATATTATTGTCAATATTTTATTAAAAACATTTGATAAGGTTATTAAATTACGTTAGTTCATAGTTCAAATATACTGCTGCCTACAAAACAATGCTTTATCCTAAAATATTTTCTATTAGAAAACTTGACATAGATAAGAAATCTTTACTATTCTTATTTATTCTTTTAGAATTATATTATTAAAACTTATATTTTTTGAAAAAAAAAATTGACACTACCAATATTAAAAATATTTGACATATACAGAAAAAAAAAGTAACATGAAATATTTGTGATTCTTGTATTGAATACTTGTTGCAAGTTGTTGCATACTTAAAAAATCCAATAACTTGTTTCAAGTTCAATTATTACTTATTTTCAAGAAATTAGTATTAGTACTGTTTTTTATTATTTTAAGTATTTTATAAAATAAATATCCACTTGCTATCTTTCATTTAAGTTTCTTTAAAACGCAAAAAAATACTATCCAGAAAAGCACATGTTTGCAGATAAACTTTTGAGCTATTTGAATATTGTTTTAAGTAAACTTTTTCTTTGTGCACGAACAATATCAAAAATATTTGACATAGGACCTATATTAAAAATGTTTGACAAGGACCCAATAACATCTTTTACCCCTCTTTTATTTTCATCAAAACATGGCTTTTCCAGATCGTAAGCAAATAGTTTTTATAAATCAGCAAATTGTTGGAATTTTTACTAAAATTACTTATCAGCAGATTTAATAATTATTTATCAAAAAATCATGATTTTCTATGAATAATAATAAAGATAAAAACAGATATGATATTCCCATCAAATTAAATATAATTAATAATTATTATTATAAATGTTTTTAGTTAAACCATGTCCTACAAAAATTTTATAGAGATAATTCATTTATATAAAATACTGTTCGCTTGATTATATTATAAATATAAGATTAACAATTTATGTATATATTTATATATATTCAGTAGTTTGGTTTAGATATATGTTAAATATGGAGCTAATAGTAAGTTTTAAATATGATTTATTTATTAATTCTTATAAATTTTGAGTAGTGTAAGTGAAAAAGTGACAAATTTTAATGATTGCCCAGCATAATAATAATATAATGTGCCTTGGACAGTAAGTAACGATTGGCAAAAATTAAATAGGATTATTTTTTTAACAGAATTTAATAACATTGCTTTTTTGTTTTTTACTTTATAGAAAACTATATTAAACTGGTCATATACAGTGCGTGCATTAAGTCTGGAATCACCCGATTAAATTTTTAGTTACAAGTAAAACACAAAAACCCTCGGATAGGTCGATTTTTATTTTTAATTTTGCAAATTATGGTGTAATAAAAGTTATTAAAATTTGCACCCCCTTGCACCCTCACCCCCCAACTTTTTTTTTTTCAAATAGCAACCTACCCCTTGTGACACTTCGTTGGAAAGGTAATTTAATAAGCCTTCCAACGGTGTATAATAAAGCCTAATTTGGTAAAGGGCTAATGATAAAATGCACAATTTAGTTTATTATAAAGACATGTAAAGTATAACTTTAGTTCACTATAAATGTTCAAATTGATGTCCTTCAGCTCTTTGACACTGGACAGTAAAAAAACGGGATTAAAATCGATTAAATAGTAAACAAAAATTGGTCAATAAAAAGAAAAAAAATTGCATTTTTCAACAGGGTATAAAATATTACAATAAGTTTAAAACAACCTTATTTAGATTCTCAGGAAGGTGCCAAGTAGGAAATAGGGCAACAATTACCATATTATGCGTAATATTTCACACAAACAATGTTTAATTAAAACATGCGTTTTTTCATAGACCCTTTAACAAATTAGGCTTTGTCATACACTGTTGGAAAGCTTATTAAATTACCTTTCCAATGATGTATCACAAGGGGTAGGTTGCTAGTTGAAAAAAAAAGTTGGGAGGTGAGGGTGCAAGGGGGTGCCAATTTTGATAACTTTTTTTAGACCAAAATTTGCAGAATTAAAAATATAAATCGACCTGTCTGAGGATTTTTGTATTTTTCTTGTAACTAAAAAGTTATTCGGGTGATTCCAGACTTAATGCACGCACTGTATAAGTTTTCTAGATTATCTTATATGCGTATGAGAGAGAAAACAACAATGCCTTTTGTTTTAAATTAAAAATTGTGAAACTATTTTAATAAAATTACTTCGGTATACGCAAAAAAATTTAAGTTTAAACCAAATTTACTATTTTTATGACGAACCAATTGTACAGAATCAACTATACAACGTTATTTAGAAATAAGTTCAAGAAATTTAAGGGATTCTAGGTTCAAAAATTAGTTTTAAGTGTACTATCGCCTCTTAAAGAATAACACTTTTTAATGGACCGTACACTGATAAAAATGTATGTAAGAATATTGCCAACGTTAAGTTATGTGAGCTCTCCAGAACATAATATTTTCTGGAATATTATTCTATATAATTTCATAATAAGTTATATGTAGGACCCGCAAAATGGGTGTGAGAGTACAGTAAAGTCAGATGAAAAATCAACATAATTGTAAGTGAAATATACTAAGGCCAATTTTTTGATATGTAAAAGGGGACTATCGGATAAGCTTAAATACGGGTTTTCCTATTGCTATGTGGTGGCTTCCGGTCACCATATTGGAAAACGCGAATTGCTTCATATCTCCCAAACTATTGATTTAAGCAAAAAAGTTCCGAGACCAAAGTTGTAGATAATGAAATTGTCTTTTATTTTCACGTAAACTTTTTTGTGAGCGGGTAATATTTTTGAGGTTATGTGCATTTCAAAAAAAAAAAATCACTTATTTCGATTTTTCTCGTTTCCGGAAGAAGTTACGTACAGGCAACAAATAAAAAATAAAATACGTGTATTTTCTAACATTTTGATACCTATATGGTTTAAGATGGTGCGATAAAGCAAAGTTATAGCTCCGCAAAGTCGGCGCCGACTTTCACCTCTTAAATCTTTGCCCAACTGTCAAAATGAAATTTTTTAAACGGGAGGTTGTAGAAATTTAAAATTCGGTATGAGGGGGTACAATGACAAACCAAAATCAACAAAACCAAAAAACATAATGGCGGACCTGTCAAAATTATATTTTTCGAACGGGAGGTCGTAGAAACTTGAAATTTAGTATGTAGGGGTACAATGAAAAAGAAAAATCGACAATACCAAAAAACAAACGATGCCGACCTGTCAAATCTTTCGAACGGTAGGTCGTAGGAATTTGAATTTTGGTATGTAGGTAGGTACTTGATTCATTGTACCAGTAAAAACCAAATTTCAAGGACCTCCCGTTCGAAAAATTTTACATAATTATTGTGTAATTGTGTGATTTTTACCTATGTAGTTCCCTTAAAAGCGATTTATGGATATTTGTGTACGGGAACTTGTTTTCATAGGTTCTAATGTAGAATTACCCTGCAGCATTGAAAATTTAATTGGCGCGTTTTCTAGTTCCTGTTTTCGATGCTTAAAACGTGAAATTTTCTCTTTTACTCAATTTTTCTCGAGAACGGTTGGCCCTACGGTGTTACATAAAGAGTACCTTTTTTATGAATTTTTAATTACAGAATTATATTTTATTGAGAAAATGTCAAAAAATCTACAGATAAAAAAGTTTGGGACAAACAAGTGATATCGACCCCCATTTTGTACGTCCCTGGTTAAAACCACCAAATAAAAATTACATAAAAGGATAGCCTTTATCAATGTTAAGGCACGTGAAAAAAATATTTCATAGGGTTGCAGAGATATTAAATAAAAACTACTTTTCAGATGTACCTTTAGGATGGTCGTAGCTCCCTTAGGGATCATTTTCGGACCAACCTTTATAGGAACTTTTTTTCATATTTTGGGACCTAGAATCACCCCTTAAAAAGTTGTACGTTATTTCTGAATCGCCCTGTATTGTACAAAACAGAATACATAGTTGGTTTCAAACATATACATGTATGTGTGTACTCGACCGTAACAATAACTTTTAATCCTTGGCACGTAAATTACTGTTACTAATGAAAATTTATTTTAAAATTCATATCATAGCCAACTTCATTAATACTATTAGAAATTTGGTGGTCACATTCATTAAGAGTATTTTAGAGGTTTAAGAAATTTGGGTTTTTATTTATATTTTGTTTTCATATATATTAATAGACCTACCAAAGCCTATATGAGTAACTAGTTTTTAATCTGTCAATCTGTCTGATAAGTTTTATGAATACGCACAGAGAAATATAATAAGAATAAATAACTAGATGAAACGTTGCAAGCACCCTGTCAAAACATCGGCACTATTGTACACTAGAGCCATCTAGTTTGCAAATTTCAAACTAGGTGTTTTGTTTGATTTTAAATTCTGTATCTTTAAAACATTATATTCAAGCAAAAAACTGTATATAACATTTTTTATAGGGCTTAAAAAGAGCTTTTATTTAAAATATAATTTTTTGAAATCGGGTTATAAATATGTGAGATATGCTAAAAAACCTTTTACTGCTTTAAACGCCAATATCTCGAAAACAATGCGTTTTAGGAAAACGTTGTTTATAACATTTTTTGACCAATTTAAAATTATCTTTTATATAAGTGCTAAATTAACCAAATACAATAATAATTTCCTTAATTATGAACAAAAAACGCTAAAAATAGGAGTTTTACCCTATTTTTACCTCCTTACCCCCAATCGTTTACCCCCAAAATCTAATCAGCTCTTCGGAATACGATAAGAAACAATATGCAAAAAACCGCAAGTCGATATCTCATGTAGAAATGGAGTTAGAGAGTTTACACCCAGACAGACAGACGCAAAATTTTTTTTACTGATTTCGACTCAGAATGGTCTATAACGTCGAGAAATGTGAAAAAAAACGTGGTCAAAGATTTTGATTTTTTGGCGAAGATTTCAATACATCGGCACTCTTAGTAGCACTAAGTGCCGATGTAAAATATATAATTGGAGCATTTATTTAACAGGAAATTTTTTAAGCAACATAAATTGGAATTAGGTATGTTACTTTTTTAACTTAGTTAATGCTTTATAAAACCATAATATTTAAGGTGGATGACCCAATTATTAACCATAACCCAATTATCGCCGCATATGTAATACATAGTACGTTAATAGTATATAATAGTAAATAATGGAATAGGGGTCATTTTCTCATGTCTTTTTAACTGTTATATACAGTTTTGGTTAACATTGAAATCCCAAAATTTAAATTAAAGTTTCTTAGTATATGGGAGGATTGGTGTATTGGACTGCCGCGTCGTACTTGACGAGTTTACTACCCAAAATAGCGTGAGTTCGATTCTGACCGGCGCCGATTTGCCTTTTTCAGTTAATTAAGAATTGAAATTCGGCGAAGGCGTCAGTGAAGCGGACGCTCCCTATAAATTGGTTCGAAAGTCAATTAAAGTCGGTGGTTCCCTCTACTACTAGCCCACACAAGTCCTGGATGATTAATTAAGTAGAATAGTACGAGGTTAAACAAAATGTAAAAATGTAAATTTAAAAATATATTTATCCCTTAAATAATTATTACAGAAATTATAATTTCTGTTATAAACTAAATTAAATTGTTTGATATTTACAAATTTAAAAGATCTATATAAAACATTTTACTATTCCTTAAAACGACTTTTGTTTGATTAACGCAGTCGTCCCTCCGAAGTGACTGATCGATTTCGTGCTTTTTAGCACTCTTCAGAGCCACATATCGGTAGTAGGGACAACTACGAAAATCAAATCCTTTCCATATATTTCTATATAGAGTTTAAAAATCGTTATAAGGAAAAGCAAAAACAGCTAGCGACATCTACTGCTAAAAGCAGAGCCTGGATAAACCTATCGACAGTCTGTCAATTTCTGTTATGTTGGTTAAGTTAACCCACATAACCCGGTTAACTGAACTGAAAAAAAAACTTATACTTGAAAGGTATCTTGTTTTGCCTAATTTTTGACTTAAATTAGTTTGGTAATAAAAAGTGGGAGTGGGCTATATCGCTGTATACAAATAGTGTTATAGAAAATAAGTAATTAAGATTATCTATGAAAACGTTTTATCTACTTTTTGTAAGACCAATATAATTTTAAAAATGGACGTGTTGTACTTTAGAATGTTACTTTCATTTCTACCCATTTTTTAATTGAATTAGTTTAAATATATCATATGATTCAAATATCCATGGATTTAAATAAATTATTACTATTATGTTGGTACGTATAGTATAAAAACAAAAGAAAATTAGTAATAAATTAGGTTTACTATATTTAAATTTTGTGTTATTATTATTTCTTTAATACATGTGACCATAACAATTCTATTTATGATTCCATTTGCCATCTTTTCATTTGTACAATTGATACATTTATTTTAATTTTTTTAAACTGTATTCAAAAGTGTTTTATTATGTTTTTAGTTGTAAAATGGGATGTAGTTTTACAAAAGAAAATGTTGATACTGAAGTGGTTATAGTGATAAACAGCAAAAACCAGCTAGTGATAAATAAGGGACACAAAAAATCTGGTGGGAAAATTATTTTTGTGCTACCGGTAATTGTAGTGACTGACGAAGAGAATCAAGAAACTGTTGTGTATAACCCCAAAGAAACTGCAGTTAGTCAAACCATACCTGAGGATTACACGGATAAACATGCTTTTTTTTGACTTTTACGGGCGTATTTAAGATTTGATTAGATAGAGACACGTCTAGACGTTTGGTATTGAAACCATTCGTGTTGTTGATTTAATAAAATGTGTATATTATTAAAAATATTTATATGAATATATTAATTTTAATATTGATGAAAGATTTTATTATAGTTTTCACAGCCAATAGCTAAATCTAGCTATAAAAGAGTACATATAGATGTATATTACCTATGAAAGAGTATTAAACCATGGGTTTCAAACATAATTTTGCATAAAACATTTCTAATTACCTTAAAAAAATATACGTTTGTCTGTCTGTCCGTCCGTCTTTCTATATTACAGCGTTTTATGTAGACTCAAATTCTAATGACATTGGTATATTTTTTGACATTTACATACTAGTTTAATAACCCAGCTTTCAATTTAGCTCCTGCCAATATAAAAAAATTAAATTCTGTCGGAGTAACGAACGTCATTCGTATTTATTAAAATTTTAAAATTGTTGACATTACAAAATTTATTTGTTCAACATATGGCAACGAACTAAAAACTCTTCTTTCTAAAATAGGCATACCGTTAAAATAAAGTATCGATAACATCTCGGTTTGTTTGTAAACAAATAGTAGATATATTCAGGCCTGAACAATAACAATTACCAGTAACTGGTATTGTTGTCTCTGTTAGAACAAATACGTGCGAGTAAGACAGACGAATGTTTATGTTGCCGACGTTTTTGTCAGTTTTTACGAATGAAATGCCTAGTCTAGAGAGAAGAGTTATTAGTTTGTTGACATATGGGCTAGAGTTACTCCATCTAGCGGCGGTTTTCATGACTGGATGGAGTGACCATGGTGCACCATTGACAGCTTTACGATAAATGCCTACTTTGCAAATATCATCTATTTTAATAAAAATAAAATGGTAAATAAATGTTGTTGTGGCTTTTAAGAATATTACATGGATTTAAGTGATACGTGCCGCATTGATAACATCTGTGTTTGATTGTTTTAATCTACAAAAATATGTACATTATTAAAAATATTTTTATTAATACATTTGTTTGATTGAAAGGTTTTATTTTTCTGAGATTTTATCTATAGTCCAGGCAACAAGGTGTAAAATGAAAACGTAAAAATCTTATCACATTTATCACATTAGTACGAGATTAAATAAATATGTAATTATTCACACTATTTCCAGAGCTTGTGGGCGGCCATATGTTGTAGGTACGAACTAACAACATAAGATAATATTAAGCTGGATTAGTTAAAATATGACGTCATCATTTTTAAACTGAAAATCGAGGTATTATCTTAAAAGTCCACTTTTACTCAAATTTTTATTAAATCAGTGTGGGCCGGTGTTACCAAACGTACTTATCGAGTGGACTATTATTTAAAGTAACTTAAATGACTGACGTTATTCAGATTTTTATTAAATTAGCCTACGATATTAGCTGCAAATTTTGATTAAGTAAATAAAACATTTAGATAAAAGGATATAAATAAGTAATAATTTTAAATTTAGTTTAATAAGTGCACAAAATATTTACACGATGCAATTTTTTTGCAATTTATTTATCAACCTTAAAAAATCGAAAATGCACTGTTAAAATTGCTATTATTTAACTTTTTAAACTCAAAATTGCGGAATTAAAATCTAAATAAGCCTTGATCAAATCCTTGAGAAACAAAAATATTGCTTTATACTTAGTAATATTAATATTAAGTTATTATTAAAAGCTATATATATAGTTAATAATAATTCAGCCAGAACTCAATACCATAATTCTGTTATATATATTTTTTTTTCAAAAGAAGAATTTGCAAATCCTTGAGAAAAAGAAATATTGCTTTATAGGTACTTAGTAATATTAATAGCTAGATATTAAGTTATTATTAAAAGCTATATATTTAGTTAATAATAATAAGAAAATAAAATTCCTGAATATTTTTTTCAAGCCAAGCAATTAAGCAATCACGTTACAAGAATACTTTAAGCGCTTTAATTTTCGAGAATGTCAATTAAACACCAGTAATAGAGGAGATCCCGATATTTTCCAAGTTTTCCGCAAATAGCTATTCCATAATTAAGAAAAAAATATTTTCCAATTAACCCTGCTGTGCAGGAATGTCATTTCCATTAATATCACGTGTGTACGATACTACCCTACTAAGCTAGAAAGCAGTAAATCCGTTTGTCAGTATAGTATATTCAACTTCAAGATTCAGTAGAAGTAAATAAAAGAATCTCGCACGCGGCAGCTGGCGCGTGGTTTGATTGGTTAAAGCACTCGAATGTTGCGAGAGTAGGAATGTAGAAAATTAAACAGGTCAGTACGTGAGTACTTGGGATGAGGCGTACAATGCATTGCAATGGACCGTTATATAGAAATATTTTGTTTTGAGTCCTACCATGTCACTAAATCCGTTGTTGTCACGTGCGTTTGTTTACACTTACTTCATTTTGAAGTTGAATATACTGTAGCAGCGTTTTCAAAATATTAAATCAGAGTTGACCAACGAACTAACAACTCTTCTCTATAGAATAGGCATTTCATTTGTAAAAAATGAAAAAAACTTAGCCAACATATACATTTGTCTGTTTTACTCGCACAGCTTTGTTCTAACAGAGACAACAATAACAGTTACTGGTAATTGTTTTTGTTCAGGCCTGAATATACCTACTATTTGTTTACAAACAAACCGAGATGTTGGCGATACTTTATATTAACGGTATGCGTATTCTAGAAAGAAGAGTTGTTAGTTCGTTGGAGATGACGTGAAAGCGACAAATGCGACAAATAGAGTTGCTGCTTTCTAGCTTAGAGGGCAGAGTTGGGTGCCAGCCAAAAATTACAAATTATCGAACTCGTGCGTTTTACAGATCCAAAACAAATCACGTTTAATAATCTTAAAGTGTCAAAAATTGACTAAAAATTAATACAAGGCTTGAAGTTAAAATGTAGCAATAAAACTAAATAATTGACTCAGCCCACTATGGGCCAGGGGATCAGATTTTTTGGCAGAAAGTCTTATTTATGTCAAATAAACATAAAAATTAGTATTTGGGGGTTTACAACACCGCTAAAATCGAATCCATTGTTAAAAACCCCCATATAACAATTTTTAAATTTTCGTGAAAAAGTCTCTGGATTAAAGCATTCGTAAGTAATCACCACTAAAAATTCCCATTAAGTACACGTGCGGCACACAAAGTGGCATCTTATTATAAAATATTTCAGCGAGAATTACGTTTTCTGATAAATAACGTCCGACTTGTCAACATGTGTTTTTCAATCAAACTGTCTATTTGAATATTCCTTAGCTCACTAGATATTTGTTTACGGGGACTTAAAACGGTTATTTATGTATCTATGGGCGTAAAGTGATAGCCAGGGATTAAGACGTCATTCAAGAAAGACAAGGGGACAAAAACAAACTTTACGGTATTAACATGGAGTCTGGAATCACCCGATTAACTTTTCAGTTAGGTTTGGAAAAAGTCATTTAAAAAAACGCTCGGAGAGGTCTATTTTTATTTTTAGTTTTGCAAATTTTGCTGTAAAAAGTTTTCATAACTTTCACCCCCTTGCATCCTCACATACCAACTTTTGTTTTTTAAATAGCAACCCACCCCGTGTGATACATCGCTGAAAAGGATATTTAATAAGCTTTCTAACGGAAAAGGACTTATAAAAGAATGAGTGACTATTTGAAAAAAAAAATTGGGTGTAAGGGGGTGAAAATAGTGGTAACATTTAGTGTAAACCAAAATTTGCAAAATTAAAAATAAAAATCGACCTGTCTGAGCATTTTTTCTTTAACTTGTAACAGGTCACCCATTCCATTTTTTTTTTCAAATAGCCACCCACTTTTTTATAAGCCCTTTGCCAAATAGGGCTTTATCACACACCTTTATAAAGCTTATTAAATAACCTTTTCAATGATTGTCAGAAGGGGTAGGTTGTTAATTAAAAAAAAAAGTTGTGATAGGAGGGTGCAAGGGGGTAAAAATTTTGATAACTTTTTTTACATCATAATTTGCAAAATAAAAAATTAAAATCGACCTGCCCGAGCTTTTTTTAACTTATAACTGTTAAAAGTTAATCGGATGATACCAGATAGGTCTTGGTTATATATTAATTAAGTAGGTGCTTAAATAAATATTTTAATTAACTTTATTAGTAAAAATTTAGGGCAATAGTTTAAATACTTAACGCAAAATTTTGTAATTTTAAACCCCTTTCTTCCCCATGTAACGCTTCATAACGCTTAGAATAATCCCTTCCATAAATACGTAGAGCTAGCATCCAAAAATAATTATTGGTTAAAAAATAAACCGTTTTAATTTCACAAAAAAAATAATAAAGAGCGTTACGTAACGCTACATCTCCACACCAAAAGCATTGTTATGCTAAGCACTATCCCTCCCTCCCCCCTAAGTGCGTTATGTATTTTAAGTATGGCCTCCTATTTATTAATTATAGATAATAAACAAAATAGTTTCATAATTTTAACGTTTTAACTTTTTATAATATTTTTTGTACTTTTTCCTTTCATTATTGTCAATAACATGTTCTAATAAAGTCAAACTATCATTAATTTTCCGAATAATTTTCACATTTTCTTCTGTCTTCTCTAATTCGTACACTTTTGACCACATGCTATGGAGGTGAGTTTTTATTGTGATATATTTTGTATCAGACTTGGTTTCTTTTAAAATTGGAATTTGTTTTTCGTAAATTTCCAGTAATTTTAAAATGTTTTCATTTGTCATTGGAACAATTTCTGCGTTGATTTTCGACATCTAGAAAAAAAAATGTATAAGGAATAGTTATTTGCACTTCTAGTAAAGGTAAGTGAATTTTTCTGTATGAGGTCGTATTTTCTGGACCGAAGCGGAGCTGAGGTTTATAACATGATCGAAGACAGAAAAAACTTACCTACGAGTAGCGCATTACGTTTTTCTCACTACCAAGGAGTTAAAATTTTATTTTATTAATAATATTTTTGACATTTACATGTGTGACAATTCAAGAAATCATTTTTTTATGGAATCACTCTATAAAATGAGGAACAGTAGTTTTGTGTCTAGATGTCCCCCCACGGTAAATGTAAGCACACTTAGTGTCGTGCGGAAAATCTTTTTTTCTGTCTTTAGTTGAGGTTTTGTTTGTATTGATTTCATCTATCAGTAAGTGTGCTCGATACAGTACCTTCCATTACTGTCGACTTTTTGATTTAGTAATGTCAACTTACCTAGTTGGTAGTGAGAAATAGTTATTTGCGTTCCTAGTGGAGGTAAGTGTATTTTTCTGTGTGAGGTCGTATTTTGTGGACCGAAGCGGAGCTGAGGTTTATAAACACGACCGAAGACAGAAAAAAACTTACCTAGTAGCGCATTACGTTTTTCTCACTACCAAGGAGTTAAATTCTTATTTTATTAATAATATTTTTGACATTTACATGTGTGACAATTCAAGAAATCATTTTTTTATGGAATCACTCTATAGTTTTGTGTCTAGATGTCCTCCTTAGGTAATTGTCGGACACTTCGTGTCCTTTAGCGGTAAATCGTTTTTTTCTGTCTAGTTACGGTTTTGTTTGTATTGATTTCATCTATCACTAAGTATGCTTGATATAGTACTTTCCATTACTGTCGGCTTTTTGATTAAGTAATGTCAATTTACCTAGTTGGTAGTGAGAAAAAGTGTATATACACACAAGGTTACCAAATGTATTAGCAAAAAGTGAGGTAATTTAGCTCTTAGTATATTCAACTTCAACATGCATTGGAAGTAAATAAAAGAATGGCGCACGCTGCAGCTGGCGCGTGGTTTCATTGGTTATAACACTCGAATGTTGCGAGAGTAGGGATGTAGAAAATTTAATGCATTGCAATGGACCGTTATATAGAAATATTTAGTTTTGAGCCCTACCATGTCACTAAATCCGTTGTTTTCACGTGCGTTTGTTTAAATTTACTTCATTTTGAAGTTGAATATACTATAGTATCTTGGCAAATGTACAGAATAAGTCCAAGCACCTAAGATACAACACTACCCTCTCTGGTCTTGCGTACTCACATCTAGTACAACGGATCACCTTGTAAGTTACTGATCAACCTTCGGTACCTTTAATAAAACCAGTTAATTCTATTATATTCAAACAATGAGTTTAGACGTCATTATATTTGCCATGCCTAAAAAGAAGGAAAAAAGAATAAAGAATAAACCAATTTTTTTTAGTTTTTGTTCGAGTTTTTGTTTTCTTAGAGTTTCAGGAGACCTGTATTATACTGAATTCAATTTCCATATTTATTTGCAAAAGTCTATAAAAGTATTTTGGATTAATATTGCCTTCAAGAAAAAATAAAGAAGTAAAGTTACAATTGTGACACCCTGTAGGGTAAAGGTTATGGCAAATTTGTGGTAAAGTAATGATGTCTTAAAGATAACATTACTAAAAGCCACTTTACACGGAGCAATTTGTGCGCAAGTTTGATGCTATGCAAGTTTGTTGCAAGAATGATTCAGTCACTGCGCATGCCTTCAGGCAAGTTTGAGGCCATTTTCGTGCCATCAAATTATTTAGAACATGTTCTATTTTTCGGCGATTTTTACGCAAGTTTTATGGTTATTTTCGTGGTACTAACCTGGAAAAAAAGTTACCAAATCAATTTCATTTTACTAATATAGTAGCAACTGCACATGTTAATAATTATTGTTATTAATAATAGGTCGGTCTGTCTAACTAACAAACTTCCTTAAAAAAGCAAATGCTAGGTAATGTTTTTGTCAACAAACGCAGAGACACGTCAAAATTGTCTGGTTGGCAGCACTGTTTACCTTGCAATATATAGCACCAAACTTGCTTACAACTTGTTCCGTGAAAAGACAAATCAATGTCCAATTGTCCTCATGCTATATCTGGCAGCAAACTTGCATAGCATCAAACTTGCGTACAAATGCTCCGTGTAAAGTGGTCTTAACGAAAGTCTCTACAGTAAATTTTAAATGATATGTTTAAACTTACCAATTCTATAAAACTATCTACTTCGTCACAAATAAATGCATAATAGGTATACTGTTAATACTGACTAAAGCAATGAATAACACAATTTTATAAATATTTACACATAATAAAATATTCGAATAAATAAACCATAAGTATATAATGTTATCAATTTACCGTCGAGATAATAATTATTGTAAAATACGGAACAATTTAAGCGTCATAGAAAACTTCTCACTTATAATAATTAACAATTGTTTTGAACGTTTATTATAATCTAATAAATATGTAAATGCACAAAGATAAATAATTACTAAAAACAAGTAAGTAATATTCAGATCAAGTAGCCCAAAATGTGTATATCCGCACGTATGTTTATTTATTTATTTATTTTTGTATATATTTATTTATTTAATTATTTAATTTTATTTATTTATTTATTTATTTATTTATTTACTTACTTACTTACTTACTTACTTACTTACTTACTTATTTATTTATTTATTTATGTAGTATTTATTACGAATTCATTTTAAGTACTTAAATTAAATGTTTAGCTTAATTGAATACGTATTTGACTCAGACAAAGAGGTCAAAACTTGAATGAGGTAAAAGTACTTGGTTTTGAAATATAAAATTGTTTGTCTTAAGTACTTGCCATATTTTATTTAAGGTTTTTTAAAACTCAATACAAGAAATTTTATTAATCAAACCAGGTAGCTTTACATGATTTAAGTTTTAACCTCTTTGTCTTTAAAAGTTTTCAACTTCCGTTAAGCAAAACATTTTATGTAATTAGGTAAAATAAAAATATTGAAAAATAGTACTTATACCAATTTATTATGTTTATATCAAGTATGTTAATACTTGCAACAAGTATCTTACAAAAGTATCACAAATACTGCATATAAGAATATATTTTCTCTATTTGTGTATACATGTAAAAACAATTATATTGATATAATTAGCGTGATGTAAGACTATAGATGTTTTAATACTATAGTATTAAAATATTTTACATCAAAGTACTTCTAGCGAATTAGCAAAAGAAGGCGAATGAATGAAATTAATTAGCGACTTGAAATACTACACTCAGAAAAATATAAAAAATAGTATGTTTTGAAAATATACTTCCTTAAAAAACAGATATATAATAGATATTTACGAGTAAATTACTTGTAATGTCACATATAAAGGTTAGAATAAAAATTAAACCTTTATTTATTGGCAAAACAACAAAATGTCTCGCCTAGATTAAAATTAAATTATCATTGAAAATTTATCAGGCGTAATTAATAATCGTATGGAACATACATACATTTTTTGTTCAGCCTTACTAACAAAGTATTTAAAAATGTGGTTTTGCAGGTTCTCTAACATCTTATTTATCTATTTTTTATGGACAAGAAGCCATTAATTGCATTTAATCGACAATTTAATTGTATTTTTGAGATGCCCCTCGTAATAAGAAAATGTATGTTTATTTTATTGAGATGTGATATTAAGAATTAAACCAATAATGGGAGGATTGGTGTAGTGGACTACCGCGTCGTACTTGACGAGTTTACTACCCAAAATAGCGTGAGTTCGATTCTCATCGGCGCCGATTTGCCTTTTTCAGTTAATTAATAATTGAAATTAGACGAAGGCATAAGTGAAGCGGACACTCTCTATAAATTGGTTCGAAAGTCAATTAAAGCCGGTGGTTCCCTCTACTACTAGCCCACACAAGTCCTGGGGTTAGGGGATGCTTTATAAAGTGGAACAGTACGAGCTTAAACAAAAATGTAACAAACATGTAATAATATTATACGGCATCTATCTAAGTACATTATTTTCTATCTAGGTACACTATTTATGGTTCGCCATTTAATTGTATGGTATTTTCTAGATACCCCTCGTAATGTAATGTATAATTAATTAAGAAATAATGTGATACAAAGGTTAAAATTAATAATGGTGTGGAACCTACCCAAGTACATTAACGAAATAATACATTATTACATATGGGTATTTCTCACAAGTGGTAAAAATTTGTGTCTTCAGTAAATTATAATTTGTAAATAATTATTTACAAAAAATATAGTTTTTCTTGTTAATTATGGTTTCACGTAAAAGGTTTTTAATGTTTATGATTGAACTAAAAATAAAATGCAATAAAAATAAAGAAAATTACAAAAAAGAAGAAGAAATAGTAAGCGGTTAAGGTATCAGTACATTAAAACTGTCCCGAAAAGATGGTAACAAATGAAAGAAAAGGAAGAAAGTATCAAAAGAAAAAGAAAAGGGCAAAGAAAACTTGTAAAAGACATGATAAAATCATGCGATCATACAGCTTTCAGTACATTTCACCCTTACTCTTAACCCATCACTTATTTTCTCTGTTTGGAGAAAAAATCTTGGGACACTTTTGACGTCCCTTAATTGAGTAATACCCATATACATTATTTCATCCAGATTTATATAAGTCGAAGCAAAAGAACAAAACCTCTTATTATTAAATTATAATTATTAAAAATAGTTTCAACTATTTTATTTTTTTTTTTTCAATTTAAAGTTGAAAATACGTTTTATTACAATCAATTGTAGTTGAATTTTTTAGGTATCCCTCGTAATAACAAAATATATATTTGTATTTAGATAAAGTGATACAAAGGTTAAAAAGTCCAAATCAATAATACTATTGTACGTTACTTTTATTTAGATAAAAATTTATAAAAGTAAAACAACATGTCTTATGTTAAATTATCAAATATAAATATTAACAGTTTCTTGTTGGAAACTTACATATTTTATGCAGCCTTGCTATGTTTAAAGTTACTGTTAATGTCAAGTTTAGTTGGAATATCCAGAATAATTTATAAAGTAAGTACCTACTACTATAATTTTACAGCTATAAATACATACTTCTTAATAAACTTACTCTTCCCAACTGGAAGAGATAATTTACAAAAAAAAATTTAAAATTACATTATTTATTTTAATTTAATTAATATGTAAATAAAAAAGAATACTAGTGTAATTTTAATTTTTTTCTATAATATTATAGAGCCTGTTCCAGAACTCGCGTACAGAAATTTGAAGGTATATTAAAAACCCTCCGGAAAATATGAAAAAAATGTAAAAAAAATCCATCTTCGTTCAATTCAAAAATAAGAACGCTTTAAGTGGACCAATACTGTTGTTGATGTTAAATTACCTTTAAAAGTTGAATTTGTAGGTATGGAAGCAAATTTAATTATTGCAGGTACATATTCTGTAGTCTGACATGTTGATTAATGTGACATAAATATTTGTTAATGTCAAAAAAACACCGCCGGATGGAGTGACCCTATAAAAATAGAATATTTGATAGCCTCTGTCGGTTTTGTCAAAATTTAATAACCTTAAAAGATTCTAAAGTTGAAAGTCTCAAACAATGCATGCGTCAACAATTAAAATGCAACCATAGATACTAATAAGTAATTAGTGTTGAAGATGGATTTTTTTGAATTTTTTTTTCATATTTTCCAGAGGGTTTTTAATATACCCTTAAATTTCTGTACGCGAGTTCTGGAACAGGCTGTATATTATAATATTGAAACTTAATAATTACATATAAATTTCAAAAAGACAGTCATCTCGTTCCTTTGTTTAATTTTTTCCAAAGAACGGCATTTTATATCGATTTAAATATTTTAAGACAAATCAATTTTATAAAAAAGAAAACTCTGTTGTGAAAAAGCTCTTATAAAAAATTATATTTATTTTAAGGACAGAAATTTTTAATTTTAAACAAAATTATAAAAATATTAATTTATTATTCCATCAATCTATTTTCTAATCATCGTACAGAGTGATATTGGTAGACTGACAGTTTCAGGCTGCTGGCCCTCTTCAGTACCAAGGGTCAACTCTGCACGCTGATTACATCAATCTAATGGCTATATTCCTTTTGCGAATAAAGTCTAAAACCGTTTTCTTAATCAGCGTGCAGAGTTGACTCTTGGTACTGAAGAGGGCCAGCAGCCCGAAACTGTCAGTCTACCAATATTACTCTGTACGATGATTAGAAAATAGATTGATGGAATAATAAATTAATATTTATTTTAGTTTTGAGGATAAACACAATTTTTTCAAAAAATAAAAATTTTATTAATTAAATTATTCAATCAATTTTTAAAAGAAAAAAAAATACAAAAAAGTTATAGGAATTGCCAGTTTAAGATTCTCTTAAACAATGTAATTTATTATACACATTAAAAAAAAATCTAAAACAAAAAGTTTTAATGACACAAAATCAAAATTAGATGTTGGTCCTTCCTCTTCAAATAAATATTATAGTTGGAAGGCGCGTCCCCTAATAACACCACAATTAAATAAAACATAAAAAATTAAGAGCAGTTCAAAGAAATCGTACCTATTTTGGGATAAATTCAAATTTAAAGTTTTAAAAGAAATCATACCTACTTATTTTAAGATAAAATGAGTGTATAGATATATAAAAAATACTTTCTCAAAATTTCAGCATTTAAAATGGCCCGACACATACTTTTTTAATAGTTTTAATAGCAAATTCTTATATATGAAAATTTAGGATATGGCAACATCGCAAGTAAGAGTACAAAAGACCATTATTGATCAATTTAAATATCGCGCTAATAATTGCGCGTGTTGAGTGATGCGCTGTTGCCAAATTTGCGATAATTTGGATACATTTTTATTTATTTATTTCTTCAATATTAATAAATAAGACATATAAATGAGTTTTTCATAATTTCTTTGGATCATTTTGCAATGTTTTAAACAAATTTTTTTCGAAATTCCTTAAGAAAACGACATTCTTCTTTTAAAAGATTGCTAGATAAATGTGAAGAGTATGATATGGAATGCGAAGAATTCCATATGTTCACGACATATTTATAAATAATTCTGTTATAAAGTTAAATTAATTTTTCGTTTACTTATCAAATATTCTAAAATAAAGTAAACTTATTTAAGGCAGAAAGATATCTTAATATTTGTGTTTTAACAATTTTCCTGAAACTAAACTTAACCTTTTAAGGCAGAATTAGGTTAGGAAATGAGGGGATTTTTCTTTTTAAAATTGGTAAAACATATATTTAATATTCATTATTGCACACCAAAAAAAATTTCAGTAAAGGATACCATTGTTGGTCATAACGACATTTGAAGATTTTTGCTATAAAATCTAAGGCAAAACTTATTATTATATATTATATTACTGATATTGATTTTTGTGAGTTGCTCCTTTGGACACTTCAAATAGAATACCGAAAACATATCCAAAATGCAGCCAAATCTGCTGTAACCACTTTTGGGTGTAAGCGATAATTTTTATTGTCAAATTCATTTTCAGCGCTCAACAATATATGTAAGAAAAATATAGTCTTATTAAGAGTAATTTACATTATTTTTTTTTTTCGTGGACCGGTGTAATTAAAAATTCGTTTAGGATTTTAAAATGGATTACATGATTTTTTTAGAAAAAAAAAATATAATATACACGGTGTATTTGAAATAGTGTCGGATGATTCTACATCATAAAATATGACAAAAAGTTCCTATAAACATATGTCTAAAAATGCGTCCTAAGGGAGCTACGCCCCTTTGAAAGTGGCTAAAAAAATCGGTTTTTATTTAATAACTCAGGAACCCTTTGAGATATATCAACGAGGTTTTGCACGTCAACTAATCCTACCAAGGCCCGTTTTTATGTGTTATTTTCATGTACTTATTTCAACCAGGGGTGTGCGAAACGGGGGGGGGGCTTATCAGTTTCTTGTTCCAAACTTTTTTCTGTGTAACTTTTTTGCAATTTTATTTTTGAAATATGATTTCTCAGGTCAAAATACATCAAAAAGGTACTCTTGTTGTAACACTGTAGGATTAACCGTTTTCGAGAAAAATTCAGTTGAAGGTGAAATTCCACGGTTCGAGGACGAAAAATTAAATACTAAAATTTTGAAAACCAAAATTTTAATGATGCAGGGCGAGTGTACATTAAAAACTAAGAAAAAAACCTCATATACAGGTACTTCCAAAAATCAATCCTAATGGAGCTATGGTCTCCTAAATATGCACCATTTTTAAAGGGCTATGGTAGCTTTAAAAGCGTTTTTTCGACCTACATGTATGGAAACTTTTTTTCTTAGTTTTTGATGTAGAATAACATGGCATCATTAAAATTTTGGTTTTCGACATTTTAGTATTTAATTTTTCGTCCTCGAACCGTGAAATTTCACCTTCAAATGAACTTTTCTCGAAAACGGTTAATCCTCCAGTATTACAACAAGAGTACCTTTTTTATGTATTTTGACCTGAGGAATCATATTTCAAAAATAAAATTGCAAAAAAGTTACACAGAAAAAAGTTTGGGACAAAAAACTGATAAGGCCCCTGGTTTAAATAAGTACGTGAAAATGACATACAAAGATGGGCCTTATTAGGATTAATTCACGTGCAAAACCTCGTTAACATATCTCAAAGGGTTCCTGAGTTATTAAATAATTTTTTTTTTTAGCCAATTTCAAATGGGCGTAGCTCCCTTATGACGCATTTTTAGACATATGTTTATAGGAACTTTTTGTCATATTTTATCATGTTAAAATTTCCGACGCTATTTCAAATACACCCTGTATAATTGACTCTATAAAAAAATACCCATAGTTTGCATGTAAATTTTAATTTTAATTTTACAATTTTACATGTAATGATCATATAAAACTGTAAAATTACATGTAAAATTACGTGCACTGAGAATTAGTTACCGTAGTAAAAAAAATAACGTTGTTCTGTTATGTTTTACTGTAACAACTTGTATTTAATAACAACTGTTGCCTGGGGTTCCAAAAAGGCAAAAACATAGACAAGGAAAGACCTCCAAAGCCGTTGCGGGATACTGTGATAAATGTGCCTAGCGGATCTGAGATAAACTTGCACATGCGCACTACTATTGTTGTTTTTGACGAGTATTTTTAACCATAGTTTTGTGTGTCAAATAAAAATTGTTAAAAATTCAACAAAAAATAATAAATATCTAGGAAGAAACGTCGAAATATTTTTTTTTAATTATTTTATAAGAATTTTTCGAGATGTGTGAGTTTCGGAATTTTGTACACCTACTTTGAGTATACCAGGGATTGGCCCTTTGCTCTTCATAAAGCAACAATACAGGTTAGGTTTAAAGTTATAAACATATGCAGCAAAAAAAACAATTAAAACACAGTAGAAGTCGAAAAATTAATAGAAACAAACGACGATCTGACAGTATAAACAAACTACTAATAATTCGTCACCCCAGTATTGGTTTTCCATATCTCTATTTTTGGACATTTTAAGATTTTTACTGGGGGATTTTTGTAGATAAGACAAATGAATACTGGGGTGATGAATTGTTTTACGACCGACAGCATTTCACAGCTGATAGAGATGCGTACTGCGCAAGGTCAGATATATTGCGTTACGTCATTTCGCTGCCCCGTTCTGTCACAAAATAATCTTGCGCAGGCTGGACTAATGGTTCTCTTTCCTTCTCTATGGGCAAAAACGTTTAGTATTTACTACGATAACAAATTTTCAGTGTGTACAATTTTGATAATTGCATGGGAAAAAGAGTAAATTTTACATGTATCTGAATCACTTTTACATGCAAAGTCATGTGTATTTTTTCCAGAGTACGTTGACTCTAGATCCGCCCCTGAATCTATTTAATCTAAAATAATTATTTTCTTAATGAACTAACTATAATAGCATCATTCAATTTGGTAATGGTTGGTAAACATGTTTACTTTTCATTACTGACTTAATACATTAATACGTATTAATAATAATAATAATAATAATAATAGTGTATGCATGCTACATATTGATCATAAAAGTCAAAGTTAATTTATTAATAAAAAAAATTGCGCTGCTCTCCAACATAATTTTTTATAATCAATGAGAAAACCCCTAACCAAAATGATACAAACGTCTACGTCCCACATTCAACTCGGTCTTTCGCGCTGTTGCCAAATTGTGCAATATATCTTTGGTTTTTGGTTGTTTTGGTGTTTTTTTTTTGCTTTCGTTGTGGTTGTTTTGGTGTTTGGACTTTTTTGCAAAAAAAAAAACACCAAAACAAAAAAAAACCAAAGATATATTAAAATTTAACAATTTGGCAACAGTGCGAAAGACCGAGTTGAATTTGGGACGTATACTCGGCGCATTATCTATCTGAGTAACAAATTGGATCAAGGAAGCTATGATTAGTGGTTTAAAAATGACTTTTAGTAATATTTTTGTAGCCCATTGTGCTTTTGATAATTTTTAACATTTAGGTTAAATTGACTATCATTTTACGTCTTACAAATAATAACAAAATCTGTTTAAAAAGTAAAACTTTGTTCAAAATTATAATAAAAGTAAGTTTTTATTCATAAAGTGCTATTATAAACTTAAATTTAATATTACCTGAATAAAATTACGGACCAGTATTATTTTAACCAAAAAATTCTCTGTTATAGTGTTTACTTCAAAAATTTATAGAGCACTGCATTATATTACGTCATTAAGGGCCACTTGCACCAACGTTGAAACTGGGATTACCTAGACTAAACTGGGTTTAAGTTAAAAATACTGCGTTCTGATTGGTCGATCGTCAATTTGATCCAAGTTTAAAGTTAAACCATCGTTGGTGCAAGTGGCCTTTAAACAAAATGTTTATAGATTGATGCTTTAGTTTTCTTTTTATGCGCTTTTCTTGTTATTTCTTCTTGCTAAAGCAAATTATTTGGATTTTTTTATAAATGTCAAAATAATGTCTTGATTGACAATAAATTTTAAACAAGATGAAAACCTTACATAAGGAACTAAATATATTCTGCCAAGTCCAAACCTATTACCGGTTAATTTATTTTCTTTTTTTAGTCTGTACTAAATAAAGAAGATGCACAAACTGGATCATTTACTTTAAAACAAAATGAAATTGTTGAGAGAAATCGAAGGTAATTGTATTCCCGGTGTTTGCAGTCTTTTGAAGGGGATGATTCTACATCACAAAACATGAAAAACCAACAAAGGTACATATAAATTTGGGATTTTTGACAGTACACTGTGTTGAATTAATAAAACAACTTGAATTCGTAGACAGTGTATAATATTAAAAAATCTTCGCCTAGCGCTTTCGTTTTACAACATCATCGGGGCAAGGCCCTAAAAATAAGTTTTAACAGGAAATGTAGCATTTCCAAAATTATAAAAAAAATTTTTTAAAAAAGTTTTTTAAAATTTTTAACTTACTCGTCAGGGCATCCTACATCAAAACAAACGATAAACATTTATGTATAAAACTAAAATTACATTAAATATAGACTAAAAACTAACAAATAAATGTTCGAAATGGCATGACATTTTTTTACAAGAAGTGAAGTGAGGTTAACATAACATAACATAACCTCACTTCTTGTAAAAAAATGTCATGCCATTTCGAACATTTATTTGTTAGTTTTTAGTCTATATTTAATGTAATTTTAGTTTTATACATAAATGTTTATCGTTTGTTTTGATGTAGGATGCCCTGACGAGTAAGTTAAAAATTTTAAAAAACTTTTTTAAAAAATTTTTTTTTATAATTTTGGAAATGCTACATTTCCTGTTAAAACTTATTTTTAGGGCCTTGCCCCGATGATGTTGTAAAACGAAAGCGCTAGGCGAAGATTTTTTAATATTATACACTGTCTACGAATTCAAGTTGTTTTATTAAAGGTACATATGTCCGGATATAAGCCCTAATTGAGCTACGGCCCTTCGAAGATGGACATACTGTCAACTGGTGCTTTTTTGTTCAATATCATATTGAACAAAAAAAGCACCAATTAAATTCTAATTCTGCAGTGCAATTCTTTATTTAAAACTAAGCAAAAAAGTCTTCTTCACCGAAACACCTATATTTAAGATTAAAGAAGTAATAACCTTTTAAAAAGTAATATTTTTTGTGGCAAAAAATGTTACTTCCTCTTAATTTTTTTAATGGTTGCCCCTACAGTGTTACACTATAAGGCATTTTTTATGTATTTTTACTTAAGAAATGCAAACTTGTCACAAAAAAAGTAAAAAAAGATACACATAAAGAAGCCAGAAGTTAAGCCAGAAGTTTAATGATATATTATAAACTAATTGCTCTTAATAATACTAGTATACATGCAAAACCTCGTTGCTCTAGCTCAAAGGGTACCAGAGTTATTAATTAAACACCTTATTTTCAGCACAATTTCAAGGGGTCGTAACTTTCTTAGGTTTCGTTTCCAGACCCTATGCTGGTTTTTTATGTTTTATGAAGTGAAATAATTACCTTTACTTTCCGCCAAAAGACTGAAAACACCGTGTATTTGTCGCTTCAATTGCGATTTCTCCCGTTAGATTAGACAGGGACAAAAGTTCTACCCAAAAAGGATAGAAGACATACATACACTACCACTTCCACCCAACCAAACAAATTCTGTATTTGTTCTTTGTTGATAAAATACAATATTTACTTGGCCGGGCGAAAAGTATTATTTTTATTAAAGAAATTACTGGCGCCAAATGTTAGTAGAATTATCTTATTCTACAGATTCACATTAGCTATGTTCGTTCCTGCCGCTCAGTGCTACACTTTCCGGCCAACCAAATAAATACTGTATTTGTTGTATGAAAAACAAATACAGTATTTATTTGGTTGGCTGGAAAGTGTAGCACAAATGAGATAGAGATAGGGTAGACGTCTTTTGTCTCATAATTCTAGTTGTAGAGAGCTCCATTAAATATTTTGTTTCTACTGAGAATTTCCTATGTACAGAATTCTGATTGCACCAATTATTTTATTATTTCTTTAGTTGATGCACTTATACATGGAGAAAAAATTTTGTAATAGATTTTTCATTTTTTTTCTTAAAAAAAAAAAATGTTTATGATTATTTTTTTTATTAACCTACTAGGCCTACAGGCGAAAATACGTTTTTGTTGACAGCAGTAATTTTATTTGATTTTAGGGCACATTTGAATGACTTGGAAAACATCCCAGGATTTCTTATTAGCAGTTTTCTATTCCTGCTTACAAATCCTTCAGTAAGCCTTGCATTATTTCTATTTCGTCTTTATTTTTTCGCACGAATTTCGCACACAATAATCTATTGTTTTCTACAAAGGCCTTACCCAAGAATAGCCTGTTATCACTTGGGAATTTATGTCAATTTTTATATGGTTATTAGAACGATATTATATTTTTTGTAGACATAATAAAATTGTAAGTAAATAATTTTATGGTCGTTTTATTATAACAGTATTTTAAAGAACAAGTTACGTAAGACACTATTTTGGCACACGCATCCATGTTTGTAAAATGAGCCACGAAGCGAGGAGTTTTCGAATTTACGAGTGAATGAAATGTCTAATGAAAAGAGTTCTTCATACTATTTTATTTATTTGCGCATTTTATTTAGCTTACAAAGATTTCTAATCAGCAGTTTTCTATTTCTGCTTACAAACCCTTCAGTAAGCCTTGCATTATTTCTATTTCGTCTTTATTTTTTCGCACGAATTTCGCACACAATAATCTATTGTTTTCTACAAAGGCCTTACCCAAGAATAGCCTGTTATCACTTGGGAATTTATGTCAATTTTTATATGGTTATTAGAACGATATTATATTTTTTGTAGACATAATAAAATTGTAAGTAAATAATTTTATGGTCGTTTTATTATAACAGTATTTTAAAGAACAAGTTACATAAGACACTATTATGGCACACGCATCCATATTTGTAAAATGAGCCGCGAAGCGGGGAGTTTTCGAATTTACGAGTGCGTGAAATGTCTAATGAAAAGAGTTCTTCATACTATTTTATTTATTTGCGCATTTTATTTTGCTTACAAAGTACATTAGATTTCAATAATTTTAGTTTGACTGATTTGGGAAATTTAATATAATTATACTGGTTACAATGACATTAAACTTTAAAAGATACGTATTCAGTTTAATCAAGCAAATATTTTCGGCCTTGATCTAAATATTACGTACTTGTTTTTAGTAATCATTTCTCTTTATGTAGTATAAACTGACTAAACTTTATTTTTATTCAGACCCACTTGACAGTTATGGCTAATTGCCACCATGCAGTACAAACCGCAATGCTCATATTAAACCATACACATAAGGTTTGACCTTTTGAACAATTATATAGGTTAAGTAATTTGGCTAATGTGGTGTTAATGGCCCATGGTCTGTAGACACATGAATTGTCTATTAACAAGCAGATCATAATATTACTAGACGTAACGCTCACTTGATTAATATAGTTTGCTGCATGAATCTGTGGCTACGGGAAATATGTTTGGAATGTGTGTGCAAGTGGGAGGTCCGTTGCAAGCACGCACGCCTTATAACGCTCTTGACGGAAAGAAGAGAGCGCGAACGATTCCTCCCCCTTTCGTCAGAGACTTTCTTTCATGCGGAGAACTATATCTATAATTCATTAGAGACATATATACATGTAGATGGCACTGTTACACCGGCCCACAAAAATAGTTTAATTAGTAATAACCAGACTAGGGTGAACCACCAAATTTTTAAATTTAAAAATTTGGAGGTCTCACCCCTTAAATTTGTTCATTGGGGTAAGAGTATCATTCCTGATTTTTTTCAGAATTTTTGAAAAAAATCTAGAGGTCGTTCACAGCCATTTTTTAAAAAGATATGTTCCTTTAGCTTTTTTATTTTTTTAAGTCTAAAGGATTTTTTATTTATCTTTTTAACACGGCACGGTATAAAGGGATGTTAAATGAATAACCTTAAAGTGTTGTCTTTCAGAATGGCGGAGCTGTGCCCTTTTAAGTTCGAAAAGGTACTACATTGCTTCATTTTAGGCGTAATGACAGGAACAAAAATATGTTTAGTATTACTAGTCTTCAGAATGGATGCACGCCGCTTCTTTAAGAAGTAAAGAAGTACAGAACAAAAGTAAAAGTGACCTTAGTGAAGTTTTAGAAGAATATAGAAGTGGTAGAAGAGAACTGTTGTGGTCAAAACAGTGAAATAGTGAATAATAGTAAAAATTAAAGTTAAAATTATATAGTGAAAGCGAAAGTAATGGCAGTGAGGAAGAACATGAATGTAAAAATTTAAATTTTCAACAAAAATTATCTGTGTGTTGTGATACAATTATGAACCACAAACAAACATATTGTACCTATTCTGATCCTCCGGTTTAAAAATAATAACATTATTTTACATATATCACCTGCTTTATTTCTATCAAAAATATAGATCAAAAATATACTGCTAAACTAGGTAGAAACTAGCATTATATTTTCGAGATAATTTAGGTCATAAATAGCATGCTATTTTTAACCTTATTTGGATTAAAAATAGCATGTTATTAAGATGCTATTTTAGGTCGATATTTTCGATCTATTAGCACGCTATTTTAGGTTTTTAAATGGATAAAAAATAGTAATAAAAATGCGAGCTATATTATTAGGGCTAGTTGTGTGCATTTGAGACATTTTAAGGATGTTTCTAGACCATAAAAATAGCTCGAATTTAATGCACTCGTTTCGAGCTATTTTGTCTCTCGAGCTAAAAAGTCCAATATTCTTTTTTTGCAGTTTTTAAAATTCGTTTGTTCAGCTCCCAATAATAAGTAAGAAATTTTCATTAAATAAAATTAAATATTAATTCAAAGACAATATTGTTTAAAGTTTACCCGTCAAGAAATGTTGTTTTAATGAAAACAAAGTTAAGTTTGTACTGACATTAACCCGTGTTCTAAAGAACGTAAGCTTAAAAGTTATATGTTTGTTGGTTTACCAGAACTACTAAATAAACATAATAAACTACTGTGTATAAGGTATTAAATATAACTTCTAGGTGTAATTAGAACGTTTGGACTTTAGCGTAGAAGAGCACGTTGCCACCGTAGTTAAAAATACCAACGAACTAATAACTCTTCTCTCTAGAATACGCATACCGTTAATATAAAGTATCGCCAACATCTCGGTTTATTTGTAAACAAATAGTGGGTATATTTAGGCCTGAACAATAACAATAACCAGTAACTATTATTATTGTCTCTGTTAGAACAAAGCTGTGCGAGTAAGACAGACAAATTATATGTTGGCTACGTTTTTGTCAGTTTTTACATATTTAATGCCTATTCTAGAGAGAAGAGTTATTAGTTCGTTGAAATATACTCTATTAATAACATATTATTGCAGAAAAAGTACAAATACAATTTTAATATTCGACATATAAGACGTTAATTAATTGCATATTATTTAAATATGGATAAAAGTATTATAATTAGTAAAATTTAAGTAAATAAGAACTTTAAAGCGTTAATTTTCATATATTATCATAATATTAAAGTTTTTAATGTGTGTAAATTTTAAGCAATTAAAACACAAAACCAAACTAAAATTTATTTAAGATTAAGAATTAAAACTACTAGTACACGGAAAAAAAAAATTATAGCTAGGAGCGCTATAACACACATACCAAGCAAATTATAATCGCTTATTATATAAATACAAGGCTTTCTCTTACAATTATGGCAGTCAGTGTAAAAATTTATATGAAATACTTTAATTGTTTAGTGAATAATAAAATATAACAAATAGTATGGCATTTATAGCTTAAATAGATTTAATTATTGTCCGTGCTAATAATTTTTATAATATAATAAAATTTCTGTAAATTTATAATAGTGCCTGTAATAAATATAATCGTGTCTGTAATATATATAATCGTTTCCAATTTATTTTTAACATTATTAGTTATTGTGTCCCTTATAATCTATAGCTTAAATCACTATAATTTGCCACTGTTACCAAATATCTTATAATGTATAGCGCAGAGCCCACTAATTTCTTTCCGTGTACTTGTTAAACAAACTGTAAACTTTATGAAGTCGAAAGTTGATTTATAGTGATGAAAGTTCATTAAAATCTTGATTTTACGCAAAACTTAACTATTATTCTGAATAGTAAATACTACAGTCACCACAGACTACCGAAATAGTCCCTCCCTGAGTAAATTTCGGCTTACTTTACTAATTTACAGTTCTAGGGGCGTTGCTAATTTTTTTAGGGGAAATGAGATTTTCAGGGTATATATTAAAAACTATTATTAATACGTAAATAAGATTAATTTAAAATAAAAGAGCATAAGAAAATGCTAGAGAAGAATTACTTTTACCTAAATTTTCCAAAATTTGACTTTTTTTCTTTTAAAATATTAGAACTACTAAAAAACTGCAGTTATTTGGAAGGTACAAAACATACTAGATAGTGTATTATTTGGTTCTCTTTCATTTAAACCGATTCCCTAAAAACCGTATTTTAGGGGTTATAAGGGTTCCTGAAAAATTTAGCACATATACCGGTAAACTGATAGAAAAATCTAAAAATAGTACAACCAAACGTTGTTGTAACGAGTTTAAGCATATGATACCATTTTTACGATTATTATAAAACATTATAACGTTATATTAAATACACTATTTTAATAAAAAAATAAATAAAAATTGTAGTTTCATACTTAATAATACAACAACGTTGTTGTAGTTTTTTAAGGAAGGATGATTAATAAATATGGTGACAATCAGCTAATTTTAATAAATGTTTTACCAAAATATAGATAGTAGGCAGTATGGGCTAAAATTTTTATTTACATAAATATACTCAACGATAAGCATGTACATGTACATGTGATTACATGTTATATGTAATTTCTATGTGCACATAAATATCTAAAATACATTACACCAAATTTTGACGACGCACCCCAGGTCAGGCTAGCCAGCCGCACACGGACGGGTCAGATGAATTTCCTGCATTTTAAAGCGAGGATCGTAACGTAATAAGGAGCAATAATCCGACCCTGCGGAATTGCAAGCCCCGCCCAGTTTTCATTTGCGCGATAAAGAAAAACCTCATTAACAGTTTGTAGTTGTAAATCAAACAACCGAACACTTTTACTTTTTTGTTGTTGTATTCTATGCAATATATAGTGGTTGGCGCATATACAACTATTTATTGTTGTATACTATAACCTTATTAATTACGCAATTGTCATAACAGTGTAGTGCTCAATAAGTCCTGTGAAAATTTACATAACTTATTGTGTGATTGTGTGATTTTTATCTGTGTAATAGCGCTGGCCAATATTTGCATTTCTTCCGTCTTAATTTTCCAGAGACTCATATTCGAACAGTTTTGCGAACTCTTAAATATGGCCGCTGTTGGACTAGTATATTGCAAAAAAATCCACTTTTATAATTTTGGCGAAGGCGTTTTATAGCAATATAGGTAATATTTAGATGACTAAATTGAGAATTTTTGTTTTCAATTTTCGCCAATTTCAAGGTTATTTTGATATATTCTAAAAACAACATTTTGCAGTTGTACAGTTATACAGTTATGCAGTTATAATGTTTTATAATTTCAAAAGAAAATGTTACACAATACGATAGTATTTTTTTTAATTTATAAAACAAATACAAAACGATTTCTTTTAAGTTTAAAACTCCTTTTTAATTGCTTATACAGAGCGAGCTCTACAAAATATAATATATAACAAAAAGGGGTTTATATATTAAATAAGTGGAAAGTGACAGATTTCTGAATAGCAAGCAAATAATTTTCTAAAATAGCATTTTCCGGACTTCATACTAAAATGAATACCGTTAGTTTAAAGGTTTTTAGAGTTTAAGTTTCTTCATTACAAAATTTAACAAATACACCCTAGTTTGAAAACAAGTATTTCTACATTATGAAGACTACATAAAACTTTTCAACAGAAATGCAATTTTGCAGGAACTTGAAGTAAAAAACTTTCACACCGCTCTTAAACAAATTAACAAACTTTTAATTACAATGTTGGCAAAAGAGAAAATTAAAAATGATTTCAACAAATTATTATAATTAATTTTTTAAGTAATTAGAAAAATTAAATAGCTACTTATTAATTTTAATCACTAAACCAAATGAAATATTAAAAATTTTAATATGAAATTAATTTTTTATTAAAAAAATCCAAAGAACTTTTACCTCAAGAAGGAACCTGATGAGATCTACCGTATGCTTTGTTTGAAGCGTGAACCAACTACGGTGAGGGGCTGGAGGGGAGTGACTATTGTTTACACTTAGTATGCGTAAAGAGAGAGAAATAATGTGTAAACTCACAGTCTAATGTCGTAAAATGACTGACAGGGGTACAGTGTTGCCGATTGGAAACATATACTTTGGATATTTTATTGTAAATTTTAAGAAACATTAGTTCTGTATGAGTTTTATATGAACTAGTAGTTTAATTTTAATAGATTTCAATATACTATATTATTGAACATAATTATAGTATACACAATAAAGTTTTTTACACCACAAAGCTGTATCGCGTTTCTGTTAGTAAATAAACAAAAAGATGACACTTTCATAAACATTGGTCTTAAATTACTTCTTGAGGTAAAAGTACTTTGCAAAAATCTAAACTACTATTTGAGTCAAATTTAAACGCTATAGTTTTTACAATTTATTGTAATACTGGCAAAAATACAAGTGAAAATGAAGTATTTATTTACTAAAAATGTGTGCTAGGTTTTTGGATTTTAATTAAAATAGAATTTTAAAGAATATTTTGAAAATACAATTCCTACGTCTGCAATGCTCTGCTAAAAGTTTTGTATAAACATCCAGTAGGTAAACCTTTAAATAAGATTTTGCATTTCATATTTATTTGTGATAACAATATTTGTATTCATTGAACTATGCATAACAAATAGAAAATTTTCATACTTAAATAGCTTAAAATTGTGTTATTTCTTTTATAAAAGGAGGAATTGGCAAGCGAGTTACTGACTTTCTTCAATTTTTATTACAGGTGACATTTTTATAACTATTTTTTGTAAGTTTTAGAAAAAAAATCATAATAAATAAACTATTGGAGATATTAATGTTTATTTTTCGTTAATTAAGGTAGAAACGTACAATAATGCATCGGAAACGTACAATAATGCATCGGAAACCCCAAAAATAAAATATTATTATTTTTTTTACGCTAATATACCTTTTCGCTGAACCACTTACAAATACTAATATTTTTTTATTTTTTTGCACTTATTGAATTAACTTTGGAATGATTGTATCTAACCACATGCAATTGGGTATACGTTATCACATAAACTAAATTTACTTTTTTCTATTTTGCGATCTTATAAGCTCATAATCAACCGCATTTTGCGTGTTCTTATAGGCCCATAAGAGGTCTGTACTTTTTGTTCTTTTGGGTTGGCAACAGACCTTGAAGTTTTCCGTGCAAATGTCAATGTCGCTTTAAAGTTGAATTTTCTACAAAATTTTGTGTTTAGGTTATTTTTAGCATATTAAAATTGTGGCTTGGTTAATTGCAGTAAAAAAGAGAAGAGATGACTATAAAATATATCAAAATATCATTTTTTCTTAGAATTTTAAACATGGTGTAAACTGTAATGCCAATCCAAAACAAAAATCCCTAAATCAGTCATCAATTTAAATGTAAGTTTTTTAAATTTTAGAGCAAAATAGAAAAAATAGTATAAATACTCGTTTCATAATATGTTTTTAGCGCACTAGTACCAGCGGCTCGTTTTCTAAACTTGTACTCGTGCGCTAAAAACGTATGTTATGAAACTAGAACTTTAATATACTATTAAAGTTATTGCAATATTGGCAAAAAAAGAAAATAAAAATTCAGTATTTATACTAAATTTTTTAATTGAGGATTCAAAAGAAACAATGTGACTTTCAATAGTTTCACAAAAAAGATTTGAATTTTGATTAGAATGTGAGTGTTTAGCTTTATAGGTTAGTAGTATTTGTTCCCCTTGTGTTTTCTCTCGACAATGACATATATGTTTAGATTTATCTCGTGATTCCATGCTCATCTACCTCTGGGAAATCTTCACAACAAATAAGAGAAAACAGTCTCGACAGTGTTGATTTAACACTTATATACTTATACATCGAGAAAAGTTTTACTAATTTTTTATAGTAACATGAAATGTTTTGTTAAAGTTAGTTAGACCAGAATTTTTAAGAAAGAATGGTCGAAAAATTCTTGATTGTTTTCTGCTGTATTTTTACTTCTGATCTACCTTTCAAGGCAGTCAAATTCCTTGTCTATAAAAAAAAATGTAAAATGTTTTTAGTTTTATTTAATAAAAATGTTAAATATATAAAATATATTAAATAAATACCTTGCGTATTTATTTAATAAAATTAAATTGTGAATAATAATAATAAATAATAGATAATTTTATTGCAAAATTAATCTTATAAAAGGAATATTCATATTGAAAATTTGATTTATATCTATTTGACATGATCTAACAAGCAATTTATTATTCCATCAATCTATTTTCTAATCATCGTACAGAGTGATATTGGTAGACTGACAGTTTCGGGCTGCTGGCCCTCTTCTGTACCAAGAGTCAACTCTGCACGCTGATTAATAAAACGTTTTTAAACTTTACTCGCAAAAGGAATATAGCCATTAGATTGATGTAGACTTGTGCGCCATCTATTTATAGATGTAGACAACTACTCATACCTCTCCTAATCTGGAGACTTTGAATGGTAGCAAGTTGAAGACTTGTGTGTCTCAACTGTCAGTCTACCAATATCACTGCGTACGATGATTAGAAAATAGATTGATGGAGTAATAAATTAATATTTTTATAATTTTGTTTAAAATTAAAAATTTCTGTCCTTACTAACAAGCAATATTTCATTTAAAATAAAATTAGACCAATATTCTGTGTGCACATTTATTATTAAAATTAGAAATAATTCATTGAAATTAAATTATTATTTCTATAATAATCATATTATTAATATTTATTAATCATAAATATTTGGCATTATTGATTTAAATTTAAATAAATTTATGTCAGTTAAATTTAAATATATTAGAAAGAAAATATAGGAATAAAGGTAATTTTACACTATGTTATTTTAAGTTTTATTTTTTAAAATAAATGTTAAACGTCAAAATATTTTTTTAAAAAACCTTAATCTACAGGGTGTATTTAAAATAGCGTAGGAAATTTTAACAGGTGATTCTACATGATAAAATATGACAAAAAGTTCCTATAAACATATGTCTAAAAATGCGTCATAAGGGAGCTACGCCCCTTTGAAATTGGCTAAAAAAATCGGTTTTTATTTAATAACTCAGGAACCCTTTGAGATATATTAACGAGGTTTTGCACGTGAATTAATACTAATAAGGCCCATCTTTGTATGTCATTTTCACGTACTTATTTAAACCAGGGGTGTGCGAAACGGGGGGGCCTTATCAGTTTTTTGTCCAAAACTTTTTTCTGTGTAACTTTTTTGCAATTTTATTTTTGAAATATGATTCCTCAGGTCAAAATACATAAAAAAGGTACTCTTGTTGTAATACTGTAGGATTAACCGTTTTCGAGAAAAGTTCATTTGAAGGTGAAAATCACGGTTCGAGGACTAAAAATTAAATACTAAAATGTCGAAAACCAAAATTTTAATGATGCAATGTTATTCTACATCAAAAACTAAGAAAAAAAGTTTCCATACATCTAGGTCGAAAAAACGCTTTTAAAGCTACCATAGCCCTTTAAAAATGGTGCATATTTAGGAGACCATAGCTCCATTAGGATTGATTTTTGGAAGTACCTCTATATGGGTTTTTTTTCTTAGTTTTTAATGTACATTCGCCCTGCATCATTAAAATGTTGGTTTTCAACATTTTAGTATTTAATTTTTCGTCCTCGAACTGTTTAAAAGTGATTCTGTGGTTTGTAGTTTTCTTAAAACCTATAACACGATTGGTCTTAAAAATTAAAAAACAAAATAAAATTGGATAAATTTAAATTTAATAGTAAATATTCACAGTGCATTAATTTTGAAAAAGATCTATGATCTATCATTTGTCACCCTCTATAAATTGTAAAATGAAAAGCTTTTTAAAAATGTTTACAATAATTTTTATGAATACATGTCACCATAAATAAAACTTTTTTATTCAGGTACCTTAGGGTGGTCCTTAAAAAACAGATGTTTAGGGACGCTATCTAAATTTGTTCCAAATTATCTAAAGCTGGTGCACGTGGGTGGATGCGCAGGCCTGCAGAAAGATACTATTTCAGAATAGTCCGAAAAGTCTTTTTCCGGAAAAGACCAACTTTTTTTACTTTTTTTTGACTTTTATTATATATTGTACCGTAATTAATACGTTCACTGCCAACGGCTAGTTTTGACAGCGGAGCAATGGGTATGGGCAAGGGAAAAATAGAAAGAATTGATTAATGTTGTTAGGGGCGCCAGTTACTTTAGCTTTTACTCCTTTAGGTAAGTAACAACCTAGTGTAAATACTTAAGCTTTTCAGTTTGAGAAAATATAACCCCTAAATAAAATAAGATAATTCATTTGAGAAATTTATTATAAATAAACTTAATGAAAGCACATCAAGTAATGTATTAATATATATAAAAAATATGTGTAATAATAGATATAATTAAAGAAATCTTAATAAAAATTACTAAATTCAGAAATCATTCGACTTAAATGTATAAAGAAAACATGAAGTTCAGCTAGCACCAAGAAATGTATGTAAACAACAATCATTTCTTGCAGTGTATAAAAGTCATGCTTAAATTAGAAATCATTTAATCAAAAGTATGATATTTAATAATTAATAAATGAGATTAAATGTTTAAAAAAAAATAAGTACCTAAAAATGAACAAAAGCCAGAAGGGCATATAGTATTAATCAATACTATATCAGATCTGATAAAGTTTACAGTTATAAGAATATTGAAATAAAAGAATTTAAAAATATGAAATATTGCTTTCAAAAGTTTTCAGAATGAGTACTTAGCTGGTTTCTGCAAAATCCATGAGGTATGAATTCCATCGTCTCCATCTGTGCAAGTCTCCCCTATGCTGATAAATTCATTTCTCAAATGAAAGAAAAAAAAATATAGGCTGTCCCATCTACTTTGGAAAAATTATCTTCCAGGATAAAATGTACGATTGAAAATGTTGTCCGGGATTAAATATGCTTTTGAAAATTATGTCCAATATAAAATTGTCTGCTAGACGGTCATATAGAATTTATCTATGCCGAAAAATACAGAACCATGTTCCAACAGAACATCACTCCATGCGGAGAACTTGTATATCAAATATACCAAAATAAACTTCAACTTAAATTAATGTAATTCCATATTAATGGTATAGAAATGGTGAGTAATTAATGGTAATTAATTAATGTAGTAATAATGGTGCTTAATTAATGGTGCTAAAACAATAATTATATCTCAGAAATATTCTAAGAAACAGAAAAACTTAACTTACATGTCATTCTAAGTCTTCGATGTCCATCGAAACGTTATAAATGCGTAATTGTAGAAAATAACAGTTATAATATCTTCCGCATTGTTTAAATATTCATTTTCACTAACTTTAAATAAAAATACATGAAGGATTACTTCGATGATTACAGAAAATAAACACTCGTCAAAATGAGACCACCATTGTACAGAGTTGCGTCAAGAAGGAGCGAAAATCGACCTTATCAACCGGTATGAACCCTTCAGGTAAATAAAATCCTATTTCTGAACTATTAGCGACATCTATGCAAGTCATTATCAACTACAGTTTTACCGTATAGGATTCCTAATAAAGGTAACGAAAACTACATCAAAGATAATAACCAAAAAGAATATTTCCTAATAAATCCGTATTAGTGATATCTAACCTCAAAATATTACTCTAAGAAACAAATATAAACAATACTTATTGTTTATCAGCAAAACTAATAAAAATACGAACAGAATACTAAGTGTCCTGTGAACTAAGTATAAACAAAATACTGAATCTAAGTGAGCAGTTCCAGCAAACTATTTTCAACAAATTCTGGATTATCCCGAAGCAATAAGCATATGAAACTTTCCAGGAGAAACAAGCTACAGATGAAAGCCAGTGAAATCCAACCCTCAATAGACTCTGAAACATATAAAAACCAGGTAAGTCCATAGACAAATGCATTATAGAGAAATAAGTCATATGATTCTTTATTATTAAAAATCATATTCTAATTATGTTTTCTTTATGTTATTTTCAGGTAGAACTATGGAATAGAGACTCATATGGTTAGAATTCAGTTCCTGCTACAAAATAGTCCTAGATACAAAATAGTTCTGTACGTACGTAACTATTTATATACAAAATAAACATAAATTATAACGTAAGTAAACGAATAGTTTAATTAACCCTTGCTATATTACAAAGTGACGATTTATATCGTTACAATATATTATAAAAGGTTTTTTTCCACGTCTTTTTCTAAAGGTGATTTGTTTTCACCCAGCTGGCGGCAGCCCTGTGGATAAGACTAAGACCATTAAAAATGGATTTTTTATTCTAAACATTTCGTGTTCTTTGAATTTTTTAAATAGGACGTAACGTTTGGCTTTTACGCCATTAAAAACACCTTTTGTGTTCCTTTTTAGGGCTCGATGTGGGTTAACGTTGAGCTATCGACCTGATATTTGGTACACGTCATTTTTAGACAATTTGAATAATTCGGGACATCACTAAAATTAGTTTTTTAGGGCTCACCCTAAGGTATCTAGATTAATAGGTTGTAATCCGTTTGTAAATTGAGTTGGCGAGTTACACTGCATGTTTAATTGGCTCTATTTGGATCATATAAATGTCGGTAACAAAAATTTAAATTATGCAAAATTGTAAAATTTTAAGCCGACAAAGCTTTATCCATATATATGGATAAATGGATTTATCGACATATATGTATGTTGATAAAAAATTCATTTTTATTCGATGGATTCTAAAAGCGACACTTTTTGTTCATGTTTACGGGGGAAAAGTTGAACTTTGTGGCCCTAGGGCCAAAAAGTTATTTTCGCCCGCTAACTAAAACTTGTTATTTTTAAGCTTTTTAAAAGAAGATGCTTCACCTTTACTGTAATATTTATAAAGAAATATGACCTTTTGGTCACTTTTGGTCTTGAACTAACCGTTCTTTTTGTTATTATTAATTAGTTATTATAATCATTTCATACAAAATAAAAATGTCTTCTACATAACCTCAAAATATGATGTATTCATCCACTAAAATAAATTAAAAACACAACATTTCAATTGTAAAATTAATTTCAATATATATAATATTCATAGAACGGTTCAGAAGTATTACTATTTTCATAACAGACACATTTTAACAGAAATTAATCACCACTATAGCCTTTTTAATTTGAAAATGAAACCGCACGCAAAAGAAACGATTAATTTGTTTTTTAGCGATTTGATTGGATAGCAATTTGTCATGGATAACTAGATAAGTAATAAGACACTAAAAAGAAATATTTTTTGCAATTTAAAATTAAGTATATGTTCATAATTTATTATAATTAGTAACAATCGAATAAAAAATATTGTATAATACACGGGCAAAAAGTTAAATTTCGATTTCGTAGGTTTATTACCCTAGGGCCGGCCCGATCGGCCGGCTCTCGGCTTCTAAAAACCTACTCAATCGAAAAACTTAGCTTTCTGCCCTTGTATTATAAATAACTATTAAAATCCTGTATTAAACTTAAAATTTTATACCTTGTCAAGTTATTTAAATTCAGAAATTTAGCTACACTGATAAAAAGGATTTATTTGGATTTGGCCAATGAAATTATTTGGTTGTAACAAATTGTATTTCAGTCAAATAAATATTTAGTTCATGTAAACAAATATTTTACTTTTAAAATGATTTATTAATGGGAACAAAATAGTTTATTTCGCAGAAATAAAATTTATTTGTCACAAGCAAATAATTCAATTGGCCATATCCAACCAAATATTTTGTTGATACAAATAAACTGTTTTATCAGTGTAGATGCAAGTTTGTCATCAGCATTTTGCTGAGATAAAAGGACAACTATAATTGGGCCATCAAATGACGTCATATAGCAAATTTTTTTAATGTACATATCTCGGATAATAACGGAATATCAACCAAGTCATAAAGATATGTAACTTCAGCCCTTTTTACAGCCCGGAATATACTTTAATTAATTATTTTTATTAAGAATTTTGACATATGCCAATATACGATTTGGCAACATTGTACGAAACTTCAAGTGTCAAATATCTCGTCAAAATAAAAATAACTTAATATTTAAATATTTTGTTGGTTTTATTAGTTTTTACGGATTTAATATACTATAACTCAATGTGTAATTAGACTTATGTGACTAGTTTCTTAGGTTTCAGTACGATTATGGAGTTATTTTTAAGGTATTTATACTATAATAACATTGTAAGCAAACCAGCAGTTTCAACGATAAACCAAAGCATGTAGTTCCATAGGACAGTGTTACCCAAGACAAGTAATTTAATGTGGCTTTCAACATGTCAAATTAGTTTATTTCCATGATAAGATTTAACATATTTTTCTTATCTAGCCCAAAACTCCTATTTAAAACGATACCCTTCTTTAAAGTACTAGATATCGTTTTAATAAAGATTTTTTTTGTATTTAATGAAGTGAAGTCCACAAAAAAGACTCTACGTACCTAAACTCACTCATTAGTTTTAATAATGGTCAAAAATGTGTGCTTTTATGTGTGTAGAAAAAGTATCTTTTTGATTTAATGAGTTTCTTGTGAAAACCTGCACAAACAATTCTATAAATTGCTGATTTGGAGAAAAAAAACTAAAAGGAGCTTGAAAAAAATGAAGCGTGCTTTGTAGGAAAGGAGAAAAAAGTTAAAACCTTCCTTGAATATAAAACAGCTAGATGAAATTAACTTTATTTCTATACTCTTTATAGTTTACGTCTTGAAGATTATATTAGGAATAGCAGAAATTTTCTGTATAATGCAATGCAATATTACTGCATTTGTAGTGTATTATTTGCAATTTTTGCAATAACTTTTAAATACTACAGCCTTCAAATTCGAATTGATCCAGTAAAAAAAATTAAAAAAGTGGAAAACTGTTGTTAAGCAAACTCCTAGTTAGCAAGTTTGTCCAAAATGTCTTTTTCCTTTGCAAAGCCTTAGGATATTTAAAAAGTTGTTATTGATTTTTTTTTACTTTTTCTAAACACCTGAGGAATGAGTACTAAAATACTTTTTACCTTAAAAACTTGGCATGAAGACAGATTTGGAATGGAAAAAAAATAAATGTACGATATCCTTATGAAGGAAAAAAAACGTTCTCTACAACCTAGTCAATGCTTATTTACTTGACAACCAATAAAAAGACCATTTTTAAGCGTTATTTATTAATAACTAAATAAATAAAAAAATAAATAATAAATAAATTTGGACTAGTAGAAAAAATAGTATGTAGACCACTTACGCGAACTGACTTTAATGTTCTCGACTGATTTTTTTATCCCAACTTCGTCTCAAAGACTAAAGGCTTAGCCTTAATAAAAACCTTTATTATAAATATAATCACACATAGAAAATTTTCAGGTCATCTACTGAAATTATTATATTTTAACTCAAATTTGAAGTTTTCCACTTCCATTTTTTAACAAATTATTTATCTATATTATATTTTAGATAAAAATGGTGCCATTATCAAAATCAATTAAATTTACCGTTGTTTTTCCTAAATGACATGCTTTGATACGATACAGACTTCCAATAAATTACTGATTCCTTTGGTAAATGTTAAAATCAATTTACTTGAAATTTGTCCAATCCTATAATCTTCTGGCAAAAGAAATTGCCTTCCGAAACGTTTACTGATCCGATAGTAAATAGTCTCTTATCTACAAATGGCATTAGTTTGTGGCCATTACAGCGTCACGGACGTTACATTCATATATGTTTGAGGAGATTATCCAATTTTTGTATTGATTGGTTAGTAAAAATGTGCTACAGCTGGAAGTGACATTTTTTGTCTTGTACTTTATAGCGTCCACGAAGTTTTCCACATTTTCCTATATAATTTTCCTTCCGTCAAAAAAAGGAAAAAGTTTTATTTATTTTTATTAATAGACCCGTTTGAAAATCATTGAATTTATTTTTTTTTAGTGGACAGCACATTTAATTTAATTCCTTCCTTTAAGTAATGAATAATAATAGTTATATATAATCAGCCGAACTCGGGAAGCGAGGTTGACAACGGCAATCGACAAATTTCGTCCGCGTATCTTAAACAATTTTTTTATTCGATTATAATAATCTTACTAAATAGATTTAAATTTTTGAGAAAATATACAGTCAAAAAAAATCCATCTTCGTTCAATTCAAAAATAAAATCGCTTTAAGTGGACCAATACTGTTGCTGATGTTAAATTACCTGTAAAAGTTGAATTTGCAGGTACATATTCTGTAGGTTGACATGGTGATTAATGTGACAAAATATTTATTAATGTCAAAAAACCACCGCCGGATGGAGTGACCCTATAAAAATTCAATATTTGATAGCTTCTGTCGGTTTTGTCAAAATATAATAACCTAAAAAGATTCTAAACTTCTAAACTTTAAAGTCTCAAACAATGCACGAGTCAACAATTAAATGCAACCATAGTTACTAATAAGTAGGGAAAAACTAATTAGTTGGTAATTTAATATCAGCAACAGGATTGATCAGATTAAATAGATTCGTTTTTATTTAGTATTGAAGATGGATTTTTTTTGAAATTTTATTCATATTTCCCAGAGGGTTTTTAATATACCCTCAAATTTCTGTACGCGATTTCTGGAACAGGCTGTATATTAACTTCAAAATTTAATATCATCAATTTTAACATCAATCAACCAACCAACTTTGGCTAATAGTTCCGCTTTTAGATAAGGTAGGTGAGCCAATTATTACCCCTCTTAAGCTTGTTAGTTCGTCTTGTGTCATAAATGATACTGCCAGTATATCTGTTATATTGAAAAGATGCCTGTAAATATGATGTATCTGTATCCAGTTGGTTATTGCGTACACAAAAACGCAGTTCGTGTTTCGTGCTCTTCCACTATAAAAAACTTGTAAAATTGTGCTGACTGTCGTAAGCTGGGTAGCATCGATTATTGCAGGGCAATAACGTAATAAGGTTGGCACATATTGTGTTTCACTCAATAAAGAAGCGAAAAGGTAATTTTTTTAGATTATGTCTCAGTAAGCTGGGTTCCTAATATTTCCTTGCGAAGTAGTTGACAACAAAAAAATGACAAAAACAAAAAACAACGAGAAAAAAAGTTATGAAAAAATCAAAGACTTCTGAATCTTGGTCCTGCTTTTTATTTTATTATTGATTTTTTACATTTATTTAATTATAAATTAAATTACCTACATAAGATTTATATTCTTTAGAAGATTTAAATTCCATTATATTTATTATTTTTTATTTATTTGTTTATACTTCTTACTTGGGACATTCATGTATTTTGTTTATATTAGTGATGCGAAGTAAATAAAACAAACTAGATGAAAGGTTGCAAGCACCCTGTCAAAACATCGGCACTATTGTACATTAGAGCCCTCTAGTTTGCAAATTTCAAACTCGGTGTTTTGTTTGACTTTAAATTCTGTTTCTTTAAAACATTATATTCTAGCAAAAAACTGTATATAACATTTATTATTATTAAAAAGAGCTTTTATTTAAAATATAATTTTTTTAAATCGGGTTATAAATATGTGAGATATGCTAAAAAACCTTTTACTGCTTTAAACGCCAATATCTCAAAAACAATGCGTTTTAGGAAAACGTTGTTTATAACATTTTTTGACCAATTTAAAATTATCTTTTATATAAAGTGCTAAATTAATCAAATACAATAATAATTGCCTTAATTATAAACAAAAAACGCTAAAAATAGGAGTTTTACCCTATTTTTACTCCCTTACCCCCAATCGTTTACCCCCAAAATCTAATCAGCTCTTCGAAATACGATAAGAAACAATATGCAAAAAACCGCAAGTCGATATCTCATGTAGAAATGGAGTTAGAGAGTTTACACCCAGACACAGACAGACAGGCACACAGACGGACGCAAACATTTTTTTTACTGATTTTGACTCTAAAGCGTCGAGAAATGTGAAAAAAACGTGGTCAAAGATTTTGACTTTTCGATGAAGATTTTAATACATCGGCACTCTTAGTAGCACTAAGTGCCGATGTAAAATACAATATTTATACTTTATACGTGAAATGCAGAAAATTGAATAATTTATTATTTTAAATGGAAATGAAAATTTAATTAGCGAGAGTTAATGTTAAATTTACGTAAAATCTATTAAAGTGACAGATATATTTTATACTAAAAGTTAAAACATTTCTAGTATACGGGCAAAAAAAAAAACAAAAAATAGTAATAGATGAACGTATTGGTGGACGAGTCTGAATTGGGAAAAAAAAATCCAGCAACTTTGTTATTTTATGTACATTTATTTAAAATTTATAATTATTATTTTTGTCCAAATAATTATTAAAATGTATATACAGGAGCGTATAAATAGCTTAGTGTTTTGTTTGCAGCGATAACAGATTTCCCAAGCTTGAATTTACAACAAAAAAGGCCAAAAAATCTTGGGTCATAGAAACAAAAACATTTCCGCTAAATATTTTAGTCATTTTTGAAATCAGGGGGCAAAATATTTTTCCTTATTTTTAACTGATTGCTTCTAAATGAAACTTGCCCCCATAATACAATGTACAATTTTTTTTTATATGAACATTATAACGTATTGTAAAACTGATTTAAGTTTATTGTATTTTTATATTATAATTAAGTTAATAATGTATAATAATAATAATAATAAAATATTCATATTTCAATCAGATTCTTATCAAAGTTTTCAGAATTTAATGTTTAATGTTTGTAGTCAACGTTATGTTGCTACTGTTAATATTAATGTTTTTATTTATTCGAAGTGTTCATGCATGCAGTTTTATATCTCTAGTAATAAAAGACGAACATTAAAACATGGAAACTGTCCTTTAACAAAGTCAAAACTGGAAAACAAAAGTTACTCTCTTAAGTATTGTTCACTAAAGATTTATCTTCCGGGTGACCCAAAAGTCAGTTTACATTTTGCTACCTACAATATTAAGTTTTCCGGGGCCCGGGCTTAGAGAGGGGCCCGGCGGCGAAAATTTTCTTCAAGAAAAAGCTGTTTTTTTTTCAGAGGCGAGGAGGCCCAGGAATGAAGTTTCACCGAGGCCCGGGCTGGCTCTGTCCAGCCCTGCTTATAGAATATATTATATGAAAATTAAACTTTTAAAACACTCTATATACAGGAATTAATATAATTTTTTGTTTGCGTATACAGATTATCCATTCGTTTAGTATACACTTCGAAGTAGAATTTGTATCTTTTCTGCGCTAATCTCGATAAACTCGTTATCAATTATTAGTATTATTTAATCGTTTTGCGTTTGGAACACCAATGGCAACTTGCAATTCAGTATAAATGTGTATAAAATAAAGACACAATTAAGGTACTCTTTTTAATCCTAGATTAAAATCTTTAAGTTAAAAATAAAAACCTTTTTATATTTGCGAGAAATACATGGATTTTCTTAAATGAAGATTATGTTTTTATCTGTATATGGAGGATTTTAATATTGATTTAATTTGGAGTAGAAAATTTTTGATTCTAAATAAAAACCAAGATATTTTAAGTTTTCAATCAAGAAATAAAATATTTACTTATCTACATGCTTTTAAGTTTATCTATCCAAACACATTAATTTTCTGTGTTTACAATTTGTACGACCCTAGAATGTGAAATTAATCACCCTTGTCCTATTTAAAAATAAGCAAATAAGAAAAGTTTAGGGTTAACATAATATGTTAATATTATTTGAATTTTTATATCATCAGAAAACTGTTTTAGGGATTTAGAATGTAGCTATATTTAATCTTAATATATATTGCATAGAATACAACAAAAAAAAAGTAAACGTGTTCGGTATTTACAAACGAGTGCAGTTGTTGTACAACAACAAACTGTTAACCGATCAGGTTTTTCTTTGTCTTGCAGAGAGGCTAGCAGGAAGAGAAGTGGAAATGTGACGGACTGCGTACAAGAAAGAAAGAGAAAGTATTCGGATGAAGAAAGACAGGCGGTACGCGTACCTCTAACAACTGGTGAATTCAGCCGCGTGGTTTGGGGGGCGTGTCCATATTTAAAAACTTACGTCTCTTCCTACCTTTTATAAGCTGTAATGTGGCTGTTCTGTGATGTATTTTAAATTTATTTTTGTGCACATAGAAACTACATATCACATGTAATTACATGTACATGCACATGCTTATCGTCGGGTATACTTATGCACATAAATTTTTTAGCCCAAAATGCCTACTTTCAATATTTTGGTAAAACATTTATTAGAATCAGCTGATTGTCGCCATCTTTATTAATCATCCTTCCTCAGAAAACTATTATAGTGACAACAACGTTGTTGTATTATTAAATAATATGAATCTACAATTTTAATAGTGTGTTCAATATAACGTTATAATGTTTTAAAATAATCGTAAAAATGGTATTATATACCTCAAATTTGTTACACCAACGTTTGGTTGTACTATTTTTAGATTTTTCTATCAGTGCAAGGTTCTAGAATCTTAGAAATTTTAATTATCCTTGTCCTACATCTTAAAAGAGATAAGCAACTTAGTTTAGGGTAAAAATATTTTTATATCAAGTGGAAAAATCATCCATTATAACTTTTCCGGCATTGTATATGTATAATAAATTTTCTTTATTTACCAACAATATTTTTTCGAAATGTCGCAATAAATGTCAACTAAACTTTGATAATTCTAGTATTAAGGGGTATATTTAATTACCTTATTCTTATATTTTACGATAGATAAGAATATGGGGAGTTCCTCGTAAAAAGGTACATTATCAAAATTAAATTAAAGCAGAAGGGCAAAAAAAAACGAAAATAATGTTTTTTATAATGAAACAGGGACAAATTTTTTTTCTAAAATATTATATTTCATATTTAAAGCCTTAAGCGTTTTCGAGTTATCATAGTCAAAAAAAAATCTGCATCTTGCATACTGACAATATTAAGAACCCATGTCCCAAATATTGCCAGGGTACTGGCAATTATAGTAAACTTCAAACTTACAAAAAATTAACAAACTAATAAGAAAATATTGTAGCACAATAACAACTTCAGCTATTTATAGGTACAATTTGGGCAATGAAATAACAATTTGTCGTTTTTAGTAAGCACATCATGTACGTATAGATTACAATCTCATATTGGCATGGCGATTCCCTTCGAATTAAAAGCAGAACTAAGATTCAGAACATGGTAACATTAGAAACACAGCTACTTGGAAAACAATCTCAAAAAATTACGTTTTCGCTTCTTCATTGACTGATGTGATGGGCCAAAAAAGTGCATGTATGCGCCTACCTTATTACATTCTTGCCTGAAATAATCGATGCTACCCAGCTTGCGACAGTCAGCACAATTTTACAAGTTTTTATAGTGGAAGAGCACGAAACACCAACTGCGTTTTTGAGTACGCAGTTACCAACTGGGTACAGATACATCATATTTAAAGGCATCTTTTCGATATAACAGTTAGACTGGTAGTGCCATCTATGGCAGAGAAGACGAACTAACAAGTTTAAGAGGGGTGGCAATATTGGGAACATGGCAATAATTGGCCCATACACCTTATATGAAATATAGAAAAACGTTATAGAAAGAAATACCACTTTTTTACTATTTTTACAATTTCCGAGATTTTATCAGATAGGTAAAGTACCTAATAATAAAATTAAATATTAAGTTTTGACTACCATTTTTAAAATTCTCCCTTGTACGTGTACTGTCACAAATTTCAGGGTTAAAATATTTCAATTTTCATATCATGTGAAAAACATATAACTTACAACATGTACGGCTTTGTGCATGTAATCTAGACGCTCTGCACAAAGGAACTTTCTTATCATGAAAACTTGATTAAGGTTAGAGAAAATTACACTTTCTTTACATTGCTGAACTATGACCTTCAACTCTTCTGAATTAATGAATTATCTTTATAAAATATACAGTACAAATTAAGCGTTTTTCTTTGATTAAACTTTTCCCTATCTTTATTTTAGATAAGATTGTGACAAACTTTGTACATACACAAATATCCTTAATTTGAGGAAACGGGAAGCGTCCACGTTTATGTACAGGCCTGTATCTATTATGAGGCGCTTAGCGCCGATGTTTACTATTGGGCAGAGATAAAAGAGCAAAGAGCTGACGATAAAATATACTTGAATCAAATAAATTGTTATTTGAATTAAGAATCTAGATGTTTGATAATATTATCATTTATTGTAATAAAAAAATTTGTTTTGTATTTGTTCTGGCAGACTAACATCTCTACTCTAAATTTCTCTACTCCCTAACATCCCTACTCCATAACATCTCTACTCCACAACAACTCTACTCCGTAACATCTCTACTCCATAACATCTCTACTCCGTAACACCTCTACTCCACACTATAGACACTCGATTAGCCACTTGTCTTAACTCAAAAGAATATTTGTCATGTCAAGTCACTGTCAAAAATGAATTCAGTTTATTAATTACTTACATATTAGTACATGTTAAGAGTACCCGGTCATTGTTGCTTTTAGAATAATTCATTTATGATTGTTCTAGATTTACATTTAAAGATAAACGTTTTCTAGGAAAAAAATAAAATAATCTAGAAGAAGAAGAAGATTCTTTGTTCTTTGAACTGCTCATTTATTATTAAGTGGCTAATAAAGTGCATATAGTGTGGAGTAGAGTTGTTACGGAGTAGAGATGTTATGGAGTAGAGATGTTACGGAGTAGAGTTGATGTGGAGTAGGGATGTTATGGAGTAGGGATGTTAGGGAGCAGAGAAATTTAGAGTAGAGATGTTAGTCTGCCTTTGTTCTTAGATGTAGTTTTATTTTGTAAGTGTTGTTTGGACGTTTTAGCTTTTCTAATGAAAACTTTTATTTTTGAGTGGTAAACTATACCTTAGCAGGAAGAACGTGAAAATAGTAGTTTATGAAACGAAAAATGCTGTTTTTAAGGCGATTACGGAGATTACCATCCTCACTCGGAGAGCAAGGTTAGCAACCGTATTCGCCTTAAAACCAGTTTTTGTTCATGTATCTTATGTAGGTGCACACCATTTTTTTATTTCATTGAAGTTTGATTTTGTCATCAGTTTTAATAAACGTAGACTATATTACTTATCGTACTAGTGCGAAAAATTAAGGGTTATTCAGAAATTTAAAAGGTGATTCTATGTTAAAAAATATGAAAAAAAAAGTTCCTATAGAGGTTGGTCCGGAAATGAGTCCTAAGGGAGCTAGGGCATTTTAAAATTGTAATAAAAATAAGGTTTTTAATTAATAACTCTTGTACCCTTTAAGCTAGAGTGACGAGCTTTTGCATGTGTACTAGTATTAATAAGGGCAATAAGTTTATGTTAATTTATTTTTTTGAATTTATCAAGAGGCGTGCCTAGACGGAAAAAATATATGAGGCTTAACACAATTTTGCCCCAAACTTTTTATGTGTATTTTTTTTTGATTTTTTGTAATAAATATAAATACCTTCAGTAAAAATACATAAAAAATGACATATATTGTAAGACTGTAGGAGCAACCGTTTTCAAAAAAAAAATGCAATTAAGTTTAAGTAACATTTTGTGCCACTAAAAATGTTACTTTAACTACTTTAATGTTAAATTTAGGTGTTTTGGTGAAGAATTCTTTTTGCTTAGTTTTAAGTAAAGAATCGCCCTGCAGCATTAAAATTTTATTGGTGCTTTTTTGTTCCCCATTCAACGTCCATCTTCGAAGGGCCGCGGCTCCCTATTTCTGAATTAAAAATTGGTATTTAACACAATATTTTGATTTGTACTCTATCAAATACGCTTGAAACAGATTATTAAATGAATATGTATGAGCTTCTTCTCCAAAACAGAATTTCTTCGGTCCTAACCTAAATGTTTGTTCCAAGCCAGTGAATAATTAATAAGTAGACCTTAAATAAATTTAAACTGTACACATGATTTGGTTTACGAAATAGGGTGTCTCAAAATTAACGCGGCGGCTAAGGCTTTCAGTACTTAATATGCTAAAGCGTGGGTTCGAGTCCCCGCGGTGGAAGACAATTTTTTATTCATGCGATGTGGCATCGAAACATGTGACCGACTGAACAGTATCTTATATTGGATAAATATATTTTATTATATTTTATCCAATACATACAGATAATAAGACAATTACCAGCTTTATTTTAAATAAATAAACTCAATAATAACCCCCGCGTGGCTTTTACTTTATTGAGTGGGTAATTATTTATTTTACCCACTCAACTGTCACTTGTCAAATTATTTTCTTGTAAATGTCATTAAAATTTTAAATAAAAATATGAATGGCTATTTCTCCCGTTATATTAGACAGAGTTCTACCCAAAAAGGATAGAAGACATACATATACTCCTACTTCCACCCAACCAAACGAATTCTGTATTTGTTCTTTGTTGAACAAATACAATATTTACTTGGCCGGGAGAAAAGTGCAACTATAATATTTTTATTAAAGAAATTACTGGCGCCATCTAAATTTTAGTACAATTATCTTATTCTACAGATTCACATTAGCTATGTTCGTTCGTGCCGCTCAGTGCTACACTTTCCGGCCAACCAAATAAATACTGTATTTGTTGTATGAAAAACAAATACAGTATTTATTTGGTTGGCTGGAAAGTGTAGCACAAATGAGATAGAGATAGGGTAGACGTCTTTTGTTTTATAATACTAGTTGTAGAGAGCTCCATTCCTAAGCTATTTATTGGATAAAACCTTGTATGGCACTCATGGGTAAACCCACTAGTACCATAAATAACTATTATATTCTTGTAGATAAGGCTGTTTTACTTAAGGTGGTATGTTGCAGCAGTGCATACAAATAGGTAAATGAAAACAAATTGGATACTATTCAGATTCATTTAGGTTTATTTATCAAAAGAATGTAAGTGATATAAATTATATAAAGAATTTCTATATCATTATTTATCATTATATTGTTACCACAAAATAACTTATTTTCGCTTAAATCTGCTATTAACTTTAATTTATTTAAATATGCTGTGTTTTTAGTCAAATAATTTATAGCTACCGCATTGTAACGCACAGAAAATGTTAGTATAGTTAAAATATTTTTATATTATTTGTAAATATTTTTTTTTTAATTTATATTGTGACATTTGGTATTGAGTACTTATGGTATTAAATACTACACTGAAAAAAATGACGTTCTTGGCTCAAAGTAGTCAATACTCTTGGCAGTTATTCTTTTAGCTTAAAAGATGTATCTTCGAACAAAAGTATTTATCTTGTCCCAATAAAAATGTCACTTTTCAAATATTTTTAAAATTCTCTTGGACCTGGCGCATTTGAGGAAAAAACCATTTATCTTGTCTTAAGATTGTTAAAAATTAAATAATTTTAAATATTTTGGACCAAGAATTTTTCTTTTGAGACAAGACCACTTGCATTTCACACAAGATCAAAGAATTTTAAGTTAAAGAATCAAAAGGATCTTGGCAAGTGAATTATATTTTCATGTTAAGAGAAGGCGCTTTTGGACGTATTCAAGAGTGCGAAGCATTTGGCCTAATTTCATATGCCATTACCGCAAAGGATCCTTTTTTTCAGTGTACAATGATAGTATATCTTATCATACTAAAACGTACTGATCTGCTCGTATCGTTTGTTTATTAATACTAATGTTGTAGTAAACATTACTGTAACATTTAACAAAGTGTATCACAGTTATAATAAGGTATACTTAAATTTTTTTTATTGATCTGGTTTAAAGTATTTTACAATATTCAGTAAAATAATAATTTCAACATTTTGATTATAGGATTCAATTATTTTTTCTGTGTATTTATAGATTAATTTGTATGACACTTAATAAAGATATATCTTTATGAATTGACTTCATTACCAGAAATACCGAGAATATTAACTGTTTTCGAAATAATAACTAAATTAAAAGTAAAGTTCGTCTGGTTACTGTATCAGACCTGGTTTTACAGTTTTTCAGAAAAGTGCTTTAGTGGTAGCCAGGTCTAGCTTTGGGTGACCTTTTGTATTGTAATTATCTTTTTAAAATGATTCTCTTTTTATTTTTTACGTAGGTGTATTGTGCTTAAATTAAAATAAAAGCTAAAAGCTTAAACTTCATAGTTGTGTTAACTGTAATTTTAGAATTAAAAACCTTTTAGCATAATCATTGGATGTTGCATTAAAATGATTTTATTTGTGTTACATTTAAATTTAAATAATAAAATAACTAACAGTTATTACATTGTAAAAAAGGATTTTTTCATGAAAACGTATCTCTAAACTTTTTTTTATACTTTTTTTCTAAAAATGTATGAAAAATAAGCGTATAAATATACACTGAAAAAAATGACGTTCTTGGCTCAAAGTAGTCAATACTCTTGGCAGTTATTCTTTTAGTTTAAAAGATGTGTGTCTTCAAACAAAAGTATTTATCTTGTCCCAAGAAAAGTGTCGCTTTTGAAATATTTTTAAAATTCTCTTGGACCTGGCACATTTGATGCAAAAACAATTTATCTTGTTTTAAGATTGTTAAAAATTAAATAATTTTAAATACTTTGGCCCAAGAAATTTTCTTTTGAGACAACACCACTTGCATTTCACACAAGATCAAAGAATTTTAAGTTAAAGAATCAGAAAGATCTTGGCAAGTGAATTATATTTTCAAGTTAAGAGAAGGCGCTTTTGGACGTATTAAAGAGTGCGAAGCATTTGGTCTAATTTCATATGCCATTACCGCAAAGGATCCTTTTTTTTCAGTGTATATTTTATTGCAATTTGTGATAATATTTTTAAATTCTTACGGGACTTGACATGAAAAATGGATCATGCAAATATACAATTTTTTTAATACTAGTTATGTTTTAAACTATGTTAGATACACGTGATGTAAATTTTGAGCAACTATGTGATAATAACAATAAATAACAATTTATCTACGTACCTACAAAAACACATACAAGATGTATTTTGAAATAAATACAAATCAATTGTATATAAATTATATAATGTAATATAATATAAATTAAGTCTGAATAATTATGTCACTTGTTTAGCAAATAAGAATACAGGACGTATATTTAGCTTGGTATACGTCGGACGTATAAATAGCGACTTCGAAAAATAAAATATTGTTTCTTGCATTTTGTACATTATCATATTAACGTAAATTTATTTAGGGTTATTTGTGATAAACACTCGGAAATGAAGCAAATAAAAACTTTATTGCATTACATAATCATGCCAACGTTTCACCTAATATTTAGGCTTCTTCAGGGCTAAATTATTAAATATGCATTAAAACAAACAAATTAAACAAAAACATTACATTTGTTTGTTTTAAAGTTTTTATTTGCTTCATTTCCGAGTGTTTATCAAAAATAACCCTAAATAAATTTCAAGAAGCATCCTGTAGGAACTGTAGGAAATATTATTATTAACGTAAATTTAATTTGGTTTTATTTACCTGTAATCTTACATATACAGGGTGATCCATAACTGGCATGCCAAAATTTAAGAGGTGATTCTAGATCCAAAAATATAAAAAAAGTTCCTATAAAGGTTGGTCCGGAAATAAGCCCTAAGGGATCTAGGGCCCTTTAAAATTGTAATAAAAATAAGGTTTTTAATTAATAACTCGGGTACCGTTTAAGCTAGAGCGGCGAGCTTTTGCATGTATACTAGTATTAATAAGGGCAATAAGTTTATGTTAATTTATTTTTTTAATTTATCCAGAGGCGTGCCCAGACGGACAAAATATATGAGGCTTAAAACATTTTTGCCCCAAACTTTTCTATGTGTATGTTTTTTGGATTTGTTGTAAAAAATATAGATTTCTAGAGTAAAAATACATATAAAATATCATATAGTGTAACACTGTAGGAGCAACCGTTATCAAAAAAAAATGCAATTAAGAGGAAGTAACATTTTGTGCCACCAAAATCGTTACTCTTTAAAAGGCTATTACTCCTTTAATATTAAATTTAGGTGTTTTGGTGTATAATACTTTTTTGCTCAGTTTTAAATGAAGAATCACCCTGCAGCATTAAAATTTTATTGGTGCTTTTTTTTGTTCCCCATTCAATACTTTATCTTCGAAGGGCCGTAGCTCCCTTAGGGCTCATTTCCGGACCAACCTTTATAGAAACTTTTTTTCATATTTTTGGATGTAGAATCACCTCTTAAATTTCGGTACGTGAGTTCTGGAACAGGCTGTATTTAATAAATGTAAAATGTAAAGCATGACCTTTAATATGCTTTTTAATATAAACTGTAATGCCCAATTTAATCTTATTTTTATAAATAAATTTGTTTCATACTTCAAAATAAAGAAATTACTTTGCTACGCGAATGTTTTGTTTTATTAACAGATGTATCTAACATTGGAGTGGGAGCAGTTTTGACACAAAACAAAAATTGTAATTCAAACTATGATTTTTTTTTCCAACATTTTTTCGTTTTTCAAAAAAATAATGTTTTATAAACCTGGACCAACATGTGTATTGTTTTGTTGGCAGCAGTTATTTTCTTAGGAGAAGTATGAGTAGCTGTATACGTCTAGAAATAGATGGCGCACAAGTATGCATCAATCTAATGAAGTAAATACTGGGTACTGATGAAGGCCAGCAGCCCGAAACTGGGCAATCTATTAATATCACTCTGTATGATGATTGGAAAAATAGATTGATGAAATATTTAATGACCTATGCTAGAATTTTAGTCACATATCCTATTCCTTGCTCAATTTAATTGAGGCATGAACAATGTTCATTGAACATATCATTATGGTATTATCATATACTTTGAATAATTTGAATTATTACTATTATTATCACCTAACTCTACATATAATTTAGATAAATGTTTAGGCTGTCAGTGATCCTGTTATAACGACAACTTGGAACTTTTTCTTCTGTAAGCACCATAGACAAATGTTTTTTCCTGAAAATATTTTCCGCATCTTTCCCCATAATTAATGGTCACGTCATCGTTATCCTTCTTACAAAACGGAAATTTGACCAGCATTCATTAATTTTCTGGGAATTAAGAAACTAAATTTATTATCCTCGGCTGCAGGTTTTCATAACTGAAGAGTATACTTTTCATAAGGGGGGGAGAAAAGGCAATTTTAACATCAATATTTAAAATTTGACGGTAGTCATATGTTATTATGCACAATTTAAGAAAAAACTGCTGCCAACAAAATAATACATTCCCATGTTCATAAAACAATATTTTGTTGAAAAACGAAAAAATTTTGAAAAAAAAAATATTTTATTTTTAATTTTTTTTTCAAAATGTGTCAACTGACACATTATGACAGATATTTAATACACTGCAATACATTTTTTTTAGAAAATAACCTACCAAATACATCTGCAACAATTTTTTTGAATTGAGAATTGATATACTATTTATGCGAACGGATTTGAAATCTGTGACCACAATTTATATAGAATAGTATAACCTAAAGTTTTATTAAGTTTTTTTTAAAAGTCCATTATGCTCCGAAACTGATCACCTCAGATTCTACTGTTAATGGTTTTATAATGTGCAGACTTCCTACTAGCAGGATTAACTCTTGGCTTGCATTGGCAAGTCACTAAAACTTAATTTTTATTCAAGATTAGCGTGCTAACCACTTATGAAACGGGTACTCATTAATTAAGTTCTTTATAAGCATTAATTACTGTTTTTTATGATCTATCTATTTAATGTCAAATCATATTTCGATGTTAATGATATTTTCCACGCCTACGCTATGTTGTGGAAATTTTTGAACATTCAGCCAACGCTTTTCCTCGAAACACATTATTTGATACCTAGAAAAACCTTTGGAAATCTTTACCAAACATTTAGTTTGTTAACTGCGAACTGAGAGGAGAAAGTGTTTTTATGACGAAAAAAAAAGTTTTCCAGATTTTTATATATTTATCCGTTTTAAGGGGAAAACCGATTTTTTGATGTTCGTCTGTCCGTTGGTTTGGCGGTCTGTCAGTCTGAGGGTCCGGCGGTTTTCTTAATCAGCGTGCAGAGTTGACTCTTGGTACTGAAGAGGGCCAGCAGGACGAAACTCTCAGTCTACCAATATCACTCTGTACGATGATTAGAAAATAGATTGATGGAATAATAAATTTATCTAGGATAAGCTATTATGTGATCAAATTGTCACTATGTAGTTTATACAGCTTGTTACATTTTACTTACAGTTTCTAATGTTCATGAGTAGAGTTTTATCACTCCGTTGGGGCGGATTCGCATAACAATGTAAACGTTTTAGCGAAGTTACTTAGTACTGTTAGTTTTATTTTATTGTTGTCTGCAGACATACATAAACATGCCTTTTATAAATAAGACATTGCTATTTGTTATTTACTAGTATACAGAAAAACGATTACAAGTACGTAATATTCAAGTGACAAGCACATTTTAAAAGTACGTAAATAAAATATTTTGCTTGATTAAAGTTGAATGTGTATCTTACTTTGACCAGTAGGTTTAAACTTTAATCAGGTATAAGTGGTTACATTTATTATTATTATTATTATTATAATAATAATAATAATAATAATAATCTTTATTTGCCCAACAGTTTGCACCAATTCTAGGGCAAAAATACATATATACAATTATATATAAAAATATACAAAATAAATAATATATATGGATACATAAATACACAATTTTAACCTATTATTGTAGGTTGTTAGTGTATAAAAGTGAGTTTAGAGAACACGCGTTAATATCAATGGATCTGTTTAACGAATTAAAGTTATTACATATTATATTTATTGGCGATCTAACCATAACGTTAGTCCTGCTAAAATTACAAATAAAAGTATCCTCACGTCTCGAACCCAAACGCGGCACTCTGAAATTGATTTGCCTGAGTAAGTCCATGCAATCAATTCCATTGTGAAGCAGTTTATATAGAAAACATAGGGAAAAATTTATTCGTCTAGTCTTAAGTGACAGCATATTAAAGCGGTTTAACAGTTCAATATTGTCGTATCCTTGAGCAGGATAGACTCCTTCACGTTTAAAATAAAGAAATTTTGCAAATCTTCTATTCACTGCTTCCAAGGCATCAGTATGAACTACATATGTGGGATACCAGACAAGAGAGGCATACTCTAGTCTGGATCTCACATATGCATAATATAATGACTTAAGGCATAATACATTATTAAAAGATTTTGAATTTCGAATTATAAATCCCAACATCTTAGAAGCAGAAGAACAGACTTGGGATATGTGACATGAAAAAGATAAAGTCGTATCAAATACAACCCCTAGATCTTTCAACTCATAGCATCTCTCAAGCGGAGTACCGTTTATATGATACTGGTAGTCTATTATATTATGTTTAGTTGAATATGACATGTATTTACATTTTTTAATGTTAAGATTTAATTTATTACGAATGCACCAGTCCCATAAAAGGTTAATTTGATTTTGCAGCAAAATACAATCGTTAATAGACTTAATTATTAAATAAAATTTGAATTATTACTGTTATTATAAATTATTTGAGTATATTTCTTTTTCTATAGTCTAAGAAAATAGATTTGTAATATATTATGTAGTAAATAATAAATAAATGAATAAAATAAGTTCATAAAAGAAAATCTAAAACGCAATTATTTGTTTTGTCACGTGTGTAACGCCTTCGCCAAAATTGTAACAATGCACGCATGGCGATGCTTAGAAGTAGGAAAACACTTTAACCTACGACTTCAAATTTCAAAAAAAGCTTTCCTACATAAAGTTCTTGAATTGCACTGTTTTTAGCACATGTGGATTGAAACAGAGAGCTTAAAATTGTTGCATATTAAAACATAATAGTGGTATTTTAGATTTTAAGCTTTCACGGCCATTAAGATATAAAGAACTTTCACTTTCGGGTTTAGACCGTGTTAAAATGGCTCAATAGGACACTCGGTATACAGGAAGAAAACCCACACTGACAGATATCTAAACACATTTTCACATCACCATCCCTCTCAAAAACGCTCGGTAGTTAATTCACTTGTTCATAGGGCTTTCATGATTTCAGACAAGAATTCCCTAGACACAGAACTCCTTAAACTAACCAAAGCCTTGACCATGAACGGTTATACCAAAAAAGACATTAATAAGACCATATACAAATACAGAAGGCCCAGACCCAAACAACAGGACAATAGTGACAGACAGACACAAGTTATACTTCCCTATGTAAGCGGTATCACGGATAAAATAGGTAAACTTTTGAAGAAGTCAAATATTAAGCCTATATTTCGGTCCAACCAAAAATTAGGTCAATGTTTGACTTCAACAAAGGACAAAATACCCCTGAGTTCAGAAGGCGTATATAAAATACCCTGCTCCTGTGGTATGGTTTACATAGGTGAAACTAAGAGAAAAATTTCTTCAAGACTTCAAGAGCATGAGCGCAATATAAGAAAGAAACAAATTTCCTTATCGGCAGTAGCCGAACATGTACATGAAACAGGTCATAAAATCAATTTGTCTGAAACAAAACAAATATTAACAGAAAACAGAAAAATGCCAAGGAAGATACGGGAATCGATAGAAATCATCAAGTATCCTAACAATATCAATCGGGACACTGGTTACCACTTACCTGCAATATGGAAGTCTTTGATAGGAAAAACCTCGTCACGGGTGAATAACCACAACTCGTCATAAATAGTGACACAAGTTGATTCGAAACTTAGTTTCAGATTAATCCCTGAAGATGTCTCTAGTAGTAAGAGACGAAAC
>OY294051.1:35911709-35971487 GCA_958510825.1 Brachypterus glaber | reverse complement strand
GTAAATATTTTAGATTTTAAGCTTTCACGGCCATTAAGATATAAAGAACTTTCACTTTCGGGTTTAGACCGTGTTAATGGATTTTCACTTTCCGACGTTTCGTCTCTTACTACTAGAGACATCTTCAGGGATTAATCTGAAACTAAGTTTCGAATCAACTTGTGTCACTATTTATGACGAGTTGTGGTTATTCACCCGTGACGAGGTTTTTCCTATCAAAGACTTCCATATTGCAGGTAAGTGGTAACCAGTGTCCCGATTGATATTGTTAGGATGCTTGATGATTTCTATCGATTCCCGTATCTTCCTTGGCATTTTTCTGTTTTCTGTTAATATTTGTTTTGTTTCAGACAAATTGATTTTATGACCTGTTTCATGTACATGTTCGGCTACTGCCGATAAGGAAATTTGTTTCTTTCTTATATTGCGCTCATGCTCTTGAAGTCTTGTAGAAATTTTTCTCTTAGTTTCACCTATGTAAACCGTACCACAGGAGCAGGGTATTTTATATACGCCTTCTGAACTCAGGGGTATTTTGTCTTTTGTTGAAGTCAAACATTGACCTAATTTTTGGTTGAACCGAAATATAGGCTTAATATTTGACTTCTTCAAAAGTTTACCTATTTTATCCGTGATACCGCTTACATAGGGAAGTATAACTTGTGTCTGTCTGTCATTGTCACTATTGTCCTGTTGTTTGGGTCTGGGATTTCTGTATTTGTATATGGTCTTATTAATGTCTTTTTTGGTATAACCGTTCATGGTCAAGGCTTTGGTTAGTTTAAGGAGTTCTGTGTCTAGGGAATTCTTGTCTGAAATCATGAAAGCCCTATGAACAAGTGAATTAACTACCGAGCGTTTTTGAGAGGGATGGTGATGTGAAAATGCGTTTAGGTATCTGTCAGTGTGGGTTTTTTTCCTGTATACCGAGTGTCCTATTGAGCCATTTTCCGTTTTGTAAACCAAAACGTCCAAAAAGGGAAGTGATCCGTTGTTCTCAATTTCCATCGTAAACCGTATAGATTTATGTTGGGAATTGAGGTGATTTAGAAAACCTTGAAGGCTTTCCATGCCATGGGGCCAAATAGCATAGACATCGTCTACGTATCTGCGCCAAATTTTAGGTTTTAATGGAAATGACTCAATAGCTTTTTTCTCGAAGTATTCCATGAAAGCATTGGCCGCAGGGGGTGATAATGGGGATCCCATTGCGGCGCCTGACACTTGTTCATAGAACTCTCCCTGTATCCGAAAATATGTAGATGTCAGACAAGCTTCAAATAATTTAGATAACTTAGGGTCAAGATTTCCAGTTGTAAGTAGGTCTCGTATAATATTTATTGTATCGGGAACGGGAACGTTAGTAAATAGAGATTCTACGTCGAAACTAACCATTATGTCCGAGGGGTCCAGGGTCACTGTCGATAAGGTTTGTACAAAGTGTGTGGAATTTTTTACATAAGACCTCGTTTTTCCAACTAACTGATTTAAGATTTGGGCAAGGTGTTTGGCAAGTTTATACGTAGGGGAACCTATTGTGCTGACAATTGGTCTAAGAGGGGCACCGTCCTTGTGAATTTTAGGTAAACCATATAATTTTGGTACGCGGGAGTCTCGGGGGGTTAGATTATAAATTTCAAGAGGTGTAAGGGAGGATTGTTTAAGTAATTGTGTGATTTTTCGTTCAAATTTTCCAGTAGGATCGGTCTCGAGTTTTTCGTATGTGTCATTGTCTATGAGTTCCGTTATTTTGTTAAAATAGTCAAGTTTGTCCATCACCACAGTGGCATTACCCTTATCAGCAGGCACAACAATAATATCGTCATTACGATTAAGATTCTTTAAAGCTAAATATTCCTCCCTTGTCAGGTTAGACTTAGGTGGTTTTGACTTTTTCAGAATCTTAGCCGTTTCATAACGTACTATCTCTGCATCTACCGGGGGTAATGAAGACAAGGAAGACTCCACTATAGAAATTATTTCGTCTGTTGGTACTGTCCTAGGTGTAATGGCAAAGTTATGTCCTTTGGACTGCAAAGAGATCTCACATTCTGTTAAGTTTGTCTTTGACAAATTAACAACAGTGTTTGAATTTACTGGAGGTTTCTCTTTACTATCCAAAGAAGAAAACTTTTTCTTTTGGATTTCTGAGACTTTAACAGACAGACACAAGTTATACTTCCCTATGTAAGCGGTATCACGGATAAAATAGGTAAACTTTTGAAGAAGTCAAATATTAAGCCTATATTTCGGTCCAACCAAAAATTAGGTCAATGTTTGACTTCAACAAAAGACAAAATACCCCTGAGTTCAGAAGGCGTATATAAAATACCCTGCTCCTGTGGTACGGTTTACATAGGTGAAACTAAGAGAAAAATTTCTACAAGACTTCAAGAGCATGAGCGCAATATAAGAAAGAAACAAATTTCCTTATCGGCAGTAGCCGAACATGTACATGAAACAGGTCATAAAATCAATTTGTCTGAAACAAAACAAATATTAACAGAAAACAGAAAAATGCCAAGGAAGATACGGGAATCGATAGAAATCATCAAGCATCCTAACAATATCAATCGGGACACTGGTTACCACTTACCTGCAATATGGAAGTCTTTGATAGGAAAAACCTCGTCACGGGTGAATAACCACAACTCGTCATAAATAGTGACACAAGTTGATTCGAAACTTAGTTTCAGATTAATCCCTGAAGATGTCTCTAGTAGTAAGAGACGAAACGTCGGAAAGTGAAAATCCATTAACACGGTCTAAACCCGAAAGTGAAAGTTCTTTATACCTCGCAGATATCTGAAAAAATCAATTCTCGGTTCTTTGTACCTCTGTACATGGTGACTAGTAACTTATACAAGTCGAAATACTATTTCTTTTTTTCGATATTATATTCTCTAACGGTATTGAAACATACAGGATCTCTTATAAAAAATCCTTGCTTAAAGGGCACATGTCTAATTGCTCAAATTAAAATATAGAGATGCTTAAATAACCTTTGTCATAAAAACATATAGTAGTATATATCATAGAGAAAATACCAACGAACTAATAACTCTTCTTTCTAGAATACGCATACCGTTAAAATAAATTATCGCCAACATCTCGGGTTGTTTGTAAACAAATAGTAGGTATATTCAGGACTGAACAATAACAATTACCAGTAACTGGTATTGTTGTCACTGTTAGAACAAGGATGTGCAAGTAACCAGACGAATGTTTATGTTGCCGACGTTTTTGTCAGTTTTAACGAATGAAATGCCTATTCTAGAGAGAAGAGTTATTAGTTCGTTGGAAAATACAGGGATTACATCATATGTGATAATGGCAGAGATAATTTGTGAAGAGTTTAATATAAAATAGTATGCAATTAAAGGCATTGTGCTTGTTTTAGCATGCAGCTGGTGAAACCAGTTTCAATGCATTAATCTTGTCAAAACTTTGCTAAGCTCTAGTTTATTTATACAGATTAAGCGACGTTTTGCGACCTTTTAAACTTTATGTCATATCATATTATGATTTTAAATAGCTCTATTGAAATTATAATTGGTGACTAGACAGTATTTAACTTTTTGCCGCATGGTTGGTATTATAAAAAGAGGTTACTCTAGGTACAGAATATTTTTTTAAATAAATCTCTTATTTAAAGCGATAAACATACCTGAATTTTTGAAAACTTGTGGCTATTAATTATTTCTAGAAAAACCGGAACAGTAAACAGTAAATTAACTGATTTCTTTGTCCAACGAAGCAAATGCTTTTCACTTAAAAAAATCATAAGGGGGCATATTAAAAAATATATATTTGGTTTGGACTTTTTATGAAAATAACAAAAACAAATTTATCTTGATCTTGCCTTGCCTGCAGGACCCTTTAAAATGCAGAACAATTAAATAATGAACAATGGAATCTATCTATCGTGAAAATTGTCAGGTTTCAATATTAATTTATTTTATTTAAATTATTAACAGTATAATATCGTATAAAACACCTCTTGAAGAGGTCCCAGAACTACTATTAATAAATAAAATATAAAATAAAAAATCAAACAAGGACCTCCTCTAGCTGAATTAATCATTTTTTAGAAAAAAACCCCTTTTAAAATTATTTCTACAGAGTTTGTAAGGTTATTTTTATAAATATATTTATATAAATCTGTATCTGAAAAGGTAGCTAATTTTCAAATAGAGCTACCTGATTTTATTTTAAGTTCGCAATTTATATTTTATACAGCCTGGTAGTATAGTTCCAATTTTAGATTATAATAATAATAATAATAAATCGTTTATTTACGCATATAGCAGTTGCAAAGTTATTTATATAATATTCTTATAGCATAATAGGTATAAAATAATAATTAAAAAGAAAAAAATAAGAGTAATATACTCATATAAAACAAAATTACATGCCTAAATGTTGTCGTAATTGATTTTTAAACATATTATATGAAGAATTGTAAAAATCAACAGTATGGCATGCTAAATTAACCAATGTTACAATACGGTTCATTGGAGAATTTTCTGCATTAACAGTATTACAGGAGGAAACCTCCAGGAGTGGATAACTTCTCAAGGATCTTGATGGAATTTTAATATTAAACTGACCCAATATAACACTAGATTGAATTGATCCAGCAAGAACCTTAAAGAAAAAACACACATCACTGAAGATTCTTCTATTCTGAAGGGTAGCTAAACCCAAATATTGCCTTGTTTGATTCGTATCCAACAAAATGTTATTCTGAGCAAGTCTGTATCGAACAATACGTAAAAACTTATTCTGTACAATTTCAATTCGCTGAATATGGTTGCCAAAATATGGGGACCAAATGGTGGATCCGTATTCCAGTCTTGATCTTACTAGGGATGAATACAACATCAATATAGGTCTCTGATTAGAAAAGTCCTTAGTTGTCCTTAGAACAAAACCTAGCATTTTATTTGCATTAGAAACAATATGATCAAAATGATTATGAAATAATAATTTACTGTCCAAAAAAATACCCAGATCCTTGATTACATTGACATTATTTAGTAAATTATCTGCTATTTTATAATTGTGCTCTAACGGGTCCTTTTTACGTGAAAAAGTCATCACCGAGCACTTATTATTATTTAAATACAGCTTGACAAATTTTACATACGAGACTTCGCGACGTGCCCAAGTGACTATTTTGGGCTTTTATACTCTTGGAGGCTTTATAGATAAAGGGATAATCACTGGGTTGTATAAACTTTCCCTACCAATTTGATAGCTGGATAATGGAATATACAGGTTGTTCCACAACTTTTTGTCGATGTACTTTATTCGAAATAGTTATAGAAAAAATAGAAGAAAGGAATAAAAAAAATTGCTGTAAGTCATTTTATTAAATGCATATTTATATTGTAAATAATTTCACCCTTATTCACGATTTTACAATTTTTTCCTCCTGAGCTTTAGTTAATATTATAATTTACAGAATTTTTGTTGAATATTTTTTCAGTTTTTATTATTAGCTGGTTTTCTAATACCTTATTAGTAATAAGTTATTACACGTAGGGGCTTAATATTAAAAGTTAAAATTACAAATAATATTACATTACATGTTTGTTTAACCTCGTTAATTAAAATTAAATCTTATAAGTTCAGGACTTGTGTGGGCTAGTAGTAGATACAAAAGCTGACGAGCTAAGTAAAGGTGTAATATAATAATAATAATAGTTAAATATCCTTCATGATTTATAATTTTCAAAAATATCCTAGATAAAGAATTGTAGCACAGCCTGTATATGATATAACTTATTTAATATAATACAACCAGAGTTTTTTACGTTAAAAAATCAATTATTGCAATTTTGAACCTTTCGGAAAATATGAATAAAAAATAAACTACTATTTTAAATTAAAATTTAAACATACTTATCTATTCAAGAAAGATCACTGAACATAGTGAGGTCGGAAAGTTATCATATTATACATTTTGCTCTAATCCCCAAAGCGTTAAAGCAACCCCTTCCGAAAAAGCTTAATTACTGAACAATATAATAATATTTTAAGTAAATAAAACTATCTTCCAAATCCTTCATGTTTTTAGTATATTCATTTAGAATTTGGTATAGATCGGTCAAAAGACACAAAAGTTATAACGGTTTAAAAAGTGTCCGGATTTTTTTGGGCCACCCTGTATCTCCCATTTACAACAAAGTAAAAAATATTCAGATTAAAGTAAAATTTATATATTTATTTTATTTATTCATTTATTTATTTGAAGTTATTAGAATTATACTTGGTAGGTAAGTTTTTAATATAATCACTGGTCAATCCAATTTTCATTTAACTTTTTTTTCTTGAGTATGTATTAACAACTTTTCTTAGACCCTACTCTTAACTTTAGGGTTTTTCGATAAGCCTATTAATTATTGCTTTAAAGACCCGACCACTAATCAAGAAGTTCAGATCTGGAGACCCTGAATGATTTCTTTTTGACGTACCAAATTTTACCTAATGACATATATGCAGTGTTTGGTGGAAAATAAAGGGGGTATTTCTACATCCAAAACCAACAAAGGAACATATGTCTGGAAATAAGCCCTAAGGGAACTACGCCCTTCGAAAATAGACTTATTGAATGGGGAACAAAAAAAAGCACCAATAAAATTTAATGCTGCAGGGAGATTCTTTATTTATAACTTAGCAAAAAAGTATTCTTCACCGAAACAACTAAATTTAATATTAAAGGAATAATAGCCTCTTAATTCTTTTTTTTTTCGAAACGGATGCTACTACAGTTTTCCACTATATGTCTTTTTTGCATTTTTACTCAAGGAATTCATATTTTTTACAAAAAATTAAAAAAAATACACATAAAAAGTTTTGGGGCAAAAATGTGTTAACCCTCACACATTTATGGGAGATTTAGCTCAGCGGTCAATGGCATCGATATAGCCTGACACTGATCTAATGATCGTGAGTTCAAACCTCACTGGCGCCGATTGCCTTTTTCAGTTAATTAATAATTGAAATTTGGCGAAGGCGTACTCCCTAGATATATTGGTTCGAAAGTCAATTAAAGCCGGTGGTTCCCTCTACTACTAGCCCACACAAGTCCTGGACTTAGGGGATGCTTAATTAAGTAGAATAGTACGAGGTTAAAAACAAACAAACAAACAAACAAACATATATTTTGTCCGTCTAGGCATGCCTCTGGATATATTAAAAAAAAAATTCACATAAACTAATAGGACCAAAAGTCAATTAACCTCAAGTACGATGAAGTAGTAGTAGTAAATTTTTGGGTTGGCCAAATCCGGACAGCTAGGCCATTTTTTGTACGATCAATCTAGTGGTAGTCCGGGTATACATTAAATCTAAGTAAGTCGGGCTAACCTAAAATTTTTAAATAATGTATTGTCCATTCTCAAAGTGGAGTAAAATATTTCAGGAAATAAACACAACTTCTCAAAGTCTTCTCCACAATTTTTTTATTATTATTATATTTGGCTTTGGCTACATATTTCGTCCCTAATTAAAGTGGGACATCTTCAAGCCGTATAGGTTCTAAAGAAACTGTCTAGAAATGTAACATCTATTGTAGATTATAGTTGTGAACGTTTTTCTATAATCTACAATAGATGTTACATTTCTAGACAGTTTCTTTAGAACCTATACGGCTTGAAGATGTCCCACTTTAATTAGGGACGAAACATGTAGCCAAAGCCAAATATAATAATAATAAAAAAATTGTGGAGAAGACTTTGAGAAGTTGTGTTTATTTCCTAAAATTTTTAATTTAGCGTTGGCTAAGTGTCAAATAGATTGTTGCCTTAACAACTAACTTTTTAGAGCCATTTTAGCTGTATTATATGTCTCTGGAGTAAAATGTTTAATGTCGAAAAAGTCATATAGCAACTCTAGTCAGAGCTTTATCATTAGATTAGATATTTGCCATTTGGGCATCCCTCAATCAATGTGCCACCTAAGATCTTCTGCAAACAGGCTTAAACGAATCAACTCAATAATTTGAAATTTTGATTGGCTAGAAATTTATGACAGAAGGAAAATATGTGTGATGCTTTGCTTTGTATGGTATACTTTTGTGGAATTTATGCTAGTAAACTATATACATACATACATACATACATAAATAGATACATACTATATATAATCGTTCGGTACTCATTTTTTTAGAGAAAGTAAAACAAAATAGTTATTTATAATAAAAGGGCAAAAAGTTAAGTTTTTCGATTGAGTAGGTTTTTAGAAGCCGAGGGCCGGCCGATCGGGCCGGCCCGAGGGTAATAAACCTAAGAAATCAAGATTTAACTTTTTGCCGGTGTATTATATAATATTTTTTATTCGATTGTTACTAATAATAATAAATTAATAAAATATACTTAATTTTAATTTGCAAAAGGTATTTTTTTAGTGTCTTTTTACTTATCTAGTTATCCATGACAAATTGCTATCCAATCAAATCGCTAAAAAAACAACTGGATCGTTTCTTTTGCGTGCGGTTTTATTTTCAATTTCTGTTAAAATGTGTCTGTTATGAAAATAGTAATATTTCTGAACCGTTCTATGAATATTATAAATATTGAAATTGATTTTACAATTGAAATTTTGTGTTTTTCATTTATTTTAGTGGATGAATACAGATTAATCAGTTAACATATATTTTGAGGTTATGTTATAGAAGAAATTTTTATTTTGTATGAAATGATTATAATAACTGTATCTGGTCAAAAAGACCAAAAGTCACCTAAAGGTCATATTTCTTTATAAATATTACAGTAAAGGTAAAGCATCTTCTTTTAAAAAGCTTAAAAATAACAAGTTTTAGTTAGCGGGCGAAAAAAACTTTTTGGTCCTAGGGCCACAAAGTTCAACTTTTCGCCCGTAAAACATGAACAAAAAGTGTCGCTTTTAGAATCAATCGAATAAAAAACGTATTCGTTTCAAAAAAATACTTTCGGTTCCTATACCTACATAAACACGTACAAAAAGAATTAATCCCTCGGATTAAAACCATAAATGATGAGTTAAAACAAAATCAAAATACATACTTCTCTGACCCGGTTACTGGCATAAATCCCCAAAAAACGGTTGTATTCAATCTTTTTAACTATTTAACTATTTTCCTAGCCAGAGCCACGAAGAGCATCTTAAGAGGGTTAAATTAACTAATATTAAATCAATATGGAGTAAGAAGTCGGTCAAGAATTGATTTAGTTGAAATTTTATCCTTATTGGTTATAAGTTTTAAACATCATAAACTTCCCGACATATAGAAAAATGTTTACTTTGAAATTTATTAGTTTCGGAACACGAATTTAAAAGCCATCCAGGTAAAATATTGAAAGACAGAATATTACATTGAGTATTTATTGATTGAACGGTTTCCGGCCAAAAGTAATACCGAACTAATAAAAAAGTTAATAAACGGTTTTTACGACAGTTTTTATTTTCTAACTGACATTATTTTACGCATAAGCGCTGAAAATAATTCCACTTTTTCTCACTTGTTCCTAAAAATAATAATAAAACTATAACAGTTACATTAAAATAAAATGATAATAATTTAATTTTAAATTGTAATATTTTTTTAATATTCAAAAAAAAATCAAGTTATAAGGGGTAAAATTGTATTTGACATACTGGTATCTTGGTATTATATAAATAGTGTTGAAATTATAAGGAAAATTGCAGTACCGGTGAACATGTCACGCACTTTTGAGATTAGCTCTGCCGTGCTAAGCTGAAAACTCCTATCTATATAGGTTTAACATATACATATAGGGCCTTTCAGCTTAGGAAGGCAGAGCTGCAGTCTAATTTTTGTTAGTATGTTCGTTTTTGTTCTAAAACATGCCTAGGAGATCCAAAAAATTATTTTGTATCAACATTTTTGAAATAAAAGAAAAAAATCAACATTTTTTTTTTGAATTATGCAATTTAAAAGACGTATCATATTTTTTTTATTGCAAAATAAAATTATGGTTAAATAATTTAAAATATAATATTTATAGTAAAATTTTAAATTTTTAAATAAAACTGTGATTAGTACATAGAAAAAACGGATTCCTTGAACCAAGGACACGTGTCTTTGTATATGTTCAAAGCCATATTCACTTGTTTCAAGGCTGGCATTTTCTTAAACCAAAGTCAATGTCCTTGAATGAAGAGCACGGGTTTTGGAATAAAAATCCGCTCTCTTTATTCAAGGACATTGACTTTTTCAAGAAAGTGCCAGCCTTGAAACAAGAGAATATGGCTTTGAACATATCCAAAGACACGTGTCCTTGGTTCAAGGAATCCGTTTTTTCTATGTATGTTTCAAATGCAGTTTCTATAACTGCTTCACTTACAAGTTATTATTTTATTCCATTTATATATCCCATAAGCCTAAATAAGTGGAGTGACGGCTTTCTCGTGAGACAGTTTTGTCCCGGCATCTCCTACACATATAAAATGCCATATTCACATTTTATATAAATCAGAACAAGTCAATTGTACCATGAAACTGATAATTTGCGTGCGATTTCCTAATGAACTAGCTTTATTTACACTAGTGGAGACACAGAATGAGAGCAAACTAAACCCAATCAATGGGATCCGGTTCAAAAGACATACGATAATTATCGCTTTTCAATAGGTTCAGCTTTGATTATTTTTACACATATAAAATAGTGATTTTGTATCATTAGTAAAACGATCAATAAGAAGCAATATTAATTGGGATCTTTTGACCTTCTGTTAAATTTGACAGCCACCGATATTAGTCCATTGCAAAGAACTTTTACCTCAAAAAGTCATTTCAGACCAATGTTTATGAGGGTGTCATTTTTTTGTTTGTTTATTTACTAACAGAAACGCGATACAGCTTTGTGGTGTACAATGTAGATGTCGCTAGTCGACTTTCAGGCTACCTAGTAGCGATGTTGCGTAGTTTCCACCTTATCATGATTTCAAATCATTATACTTAAATTAAAAATGTAAAAAACTTTATTGTGTATACTATAATTATGTTTAATAATATAGTATATTGAAATCTATTAAAATTAAACTACTAGTTCATATAAAACTCATACAGAACTAATGTTTCTTAAAATTTACAATAAAATATCCAAAGTATATGTTTCCAATCGGCACCACTGTACCTGTCAGTCATTTTACGACATTAGACTGTGAGTTTACACATTCTTTCTCTCTCTTTACGCGTACTAAGTGTAAACAATAGTCACTCCCCACCAGCCCCTCACCGTAGTTGGTTCACGCTTCAAACAAAGCATACGCTAGATTTCATCATGTTCCTTCTTGAGTTAAAAGTTTTTTGGTCCATTGTGTGTTCTTTAAAAATTTTTTTCATAATACAAATTTTTGCTTGTACTCTGATAAAACCCAAATATACAATTTTTAGGGAATTCTTGTTTTGGGTTGCACTGAACAATAGCGTAATTAATAATGTAATTAGGTTATATTATACAACAATAAATAGTTGTATATCCGCCATATTGCATAGAATACAACAACAAAAAGTAAACGTGTTCGGTATTTACAAACGAGTGCAGTCGTTTGATTTACAACTACAAACTGTTAGAGAGGCTAGCAGAGCCTGTAGGAAGAGACGTGGAAATATGACGGACTGCGTACAAGAAAGAAAGAGAAAGTATTCTGAGGAAGAAATATAGGCGGTACGCGTACCTCTAATAACTGGTGAATTTAGCCGCGTGGTTAGGGGGGCGTGTCCATATTTAAAAACTCACGTCTCTTCCTACGCTTGACGAGCTGTGATGTGGGTGTACTGTGATGTATTTTAAATTCATTTATTTGCACATAGAAACTACATATCACATGTAATTACATATACATGCTTATCATTTGGTATACTTAGGCACATACAAATTTTAGCCCAAAATGCCCCTACTTTCAATATTTTGGTTTGGACTTTTATTTATCATCCTTCATCAAAAAACTATTATAGTGACAACAACGTTGTTGTATTATTAAATAATATGAATCTACAATTTTAATAGTGTATTTAATGTAACGTTATAATGTTTTAGAATAAACGTAAAAATGGTATTATATACCTCAAACTTATTACAACAACGTTTGGTTGAACTATTTTTAGATTTTATTAATTTTCCATAAGAAAAGCTTTGGTACAATTCTCTCCAATATACTCCTATTTTAAATTCTATCCTACCATTTTATCTTTAATCATAAAATAAATTTTATTAAAATACTAGGGGTTATAATAGATTAATACCAGGCCTAGTATCCCCTATTATAGGGTATATTATAATAATCCTTGCCTTAAGTCATAAAGTTGACCTTTCCTTCATACCCATACAAGCCAAGGTCTACGTAATTACGATTGTCAAAAACACTTCTACCCTACACTTCTAGCGAAATGCTATCAAAAATAACGAACTTCTTTAGATCAGTTCACTTATCTTTATCCTTAAAAAAAACAATTCAATAGACTGCTAAAATAGTATATTGTTTTACTAAGAAGAAAAGTGAAGCTTTTTTTTACTAGTCCGTAGAATTTACGGACGACGCAAAGCGGAGTCCGGAAACTACAGACGAGTAAAAAAAGCACTTTTCCTCTAAGTGAAACATACTATTTTTTCTTCAAGCATCCTATATGTTTTTTTTTAAATATTAATTTTTGAATTTAATTTATTGAGTAATAAAGTATGTTTTTTTTTTATTAAAATATGCCAATAAAACCCTTTCGACATAAACTTAAACCTTCCTTAGCTCATTTTAAATTATTTTCGTAGGCTAAATCGTACACTTTTCGCGATTTCGATGGTAACTTGTCTAACGTAGTATTTGCAATTTCGGAGAGATTTGTATGTGTATAAACCATATATTCTTTTTCAATCATTTTTAATCAATTTCACACAAGGTTTTTGCACAGAATTTCGAGCCCTGTTTACATAATAAACAAACAAGTTTGAAGTATGACTGTCATCAAAGTCAAAGAGTGCTGCCGCCAGTGATGGTTTTGGTAACTAACTTTTTTTTACGGCGTACAACAATGAACTTATTTTTTACTGTACAAAAATAGATCACTTCTAACTAGTGTGTTCAGTTATAAAATATGAACATTTTAGTACGCTTGAAGAAAACGTTTATTTTTTAATGATAATAGTTTATTTTTAAATACTAAAGTAAAACCTTTTGGCATCGCCTTAAAAACGAATTTAACACGAAAAATTGTATGATACCTAGTTTCTTGTAGGGGTAAAATATCGGGGATAAATACCAACAGGTACCCAGACATCACATAATAACCAGTAGCTATCCAGGGGATATACTTTCTGGATATCCAGTATATCCAGTGGATATCCTGGATGGACATTAGATATCTCATGTATATCCAAATGTCCGCCTATATCCAGGATATAGCAGATGTCCACTGGATATCCACATATATATCCATTGGGATATAATATCCACTGGATATCCATAAGAGACCCATCATCTACTGAAAACAATATTTTAACCTCATAAGACTACATAAAACCTGTTTCACTAACCGAATTAAACCTCATAAAACTTGCAAGTTTTATAAGGTTTAATTCAGTTGGTGAAACAGATTTTATGTGGTTTTATGAGGTTAAAATATTATTTTCAGTAGGGTGGAGTGGACGTTCAGTATATCCACTTAGAGATCCATCATGAACTGGACGTTCAGTGGATATAGGGCTGTCTAAAGGATATCTAATGTTTATTATGTGCTGCCCCATGCTATAGGTGTCGCGACGCTTTAAATTTTGTTTTTCAACATGACCACCAAAATTTTGCGGAAAGAAACTAAGGACAACCAAACTTGAACGAGAAAAACTATACGCAATAAAATATCTATCTCAAATTAATTTTAGGGATATAAATAAATGATTGCTTAGTTTGACGTTTGTATGGAGCAACGAACTAACAACTTTTCTCTCTAGAATACGCATATCGTTAATATAAAGTATCGCCAACATCTTGGTTTGTTTGTAAACAAATAGTAGGTATATTCAGGCCTGAACAATAACAATTACCAATAACTGTTATTGTTGTCTCTGTTTGAACAAAGCTGTGCAAGTAAAACAGACAAATGTATATGTTGGCTACGTTTTAGTCAGTTTTTACAAATGAAATGCCTATTCTAGAGAGAAGAGTTATTATTTCGTTGGTATGGAGGCTGATTATAAAGTCATAAGCACCATAGATCACTGAAAGTACAAATTTATTTATCGCTGAAAAAATGGTTTTAGCATATTTATCATTGCTGTAAATTGAATTATTAGTTGATAAAATGAAAAAGACGCCTCTAAAACTAAAGCTATAATAATAAGCACCAAAATAACGAATATTAAAAAAAAAATGGGTGATTTACCTACTTACAGCATGTTTGATCCAACTTGAGTTTATACTTTATGCTTTCTTTCATATATTTTTAAGCTTGATAAAGATTTATTTGTTACATCCATCCATTTATTTACTTTATAATATACAGGGTGATCAGTTACTGCCATGCCAAATCTCTTAAATTTTGGGATGCCAGTTATTGATCACCCTGTATAGATACATATCTTCAGTATATTTGAAAATATTTTTCTAAAGTAGAACAAATTTACAGTCTGTTGTATCTCTACTAGGATATATTTTTCCTATATATTTCTTTCATATAGGCAATTATTATGCTTTTTTATTGAGTGAGAATGTGACTATATAACGTCTCAGTCTGTTCCGAGCAAACCTTGGCCTATTTGTATATGTTTCTTTTATTAAAAAATCTGACATTGCTACTATTTTACAACTACATTCTCATTTTATATATTCTTTTAGTTTATAGTACGTTATTACTTCTTTGAAAAGACTTAGTTATTATTTTTTCAGCCTTAACATACTTTTCACAGCTACATTTATATATTTTGATATCTTAAGGACCTAGGTTCTTAAAACTTTAAAATTCCTAAAATATCAACAGCTACGTAAAAAATAAATAATTATAATTAAATGACGTTTGATATATAACCCCTGCTGTTCGATATACCGGGTGTTTTTTTTAACCTGAAACTTTCAAATATCTCGAATACTATGCATTTTAGAAAAAAAAATGTCGGACAAAATTTGTTTATTTTAATAGTGGAAACAAAATGGCGTATTTATTTTTTACGGATATTTACGTTTTCAAGGTCATTTCAAGGTCAACTTTGTTTTTTTAAGTACAAACATATATTTTTTTTAATTAATTTCCCTCAAAAAAAATAAAAATCTTTTGTAAAAAACTTTTTTTGGTCGGACTTTTAGTTGCAGAGATAACACAGCCATACAAAATTAAAAAAGTTGCATCTCCGATTAGCTCCCATTTTCAACAGAACCTCAAAAAACTTACTTTTCGCAATGATATGATATGTTTTTTGAGGTTATGGTAAAAATGAGAGCTAACTTTTAAATTTCGACCTCAGATTCGGATTCAGCGGCTCAAAATACATAGGAATTGACTAGTCAAGTCCGACGGAGATGCAACTTTATTGATTTTGTGTGGCTGTGTTATCTCTGCAACTAAAAGTCAGATCAAAAAAAGTTTTTTACAAAAGATTTTTATTTTTTTGAGGGAAATTAAATAACAGTAAAAAATATATAAAGTTGACCTTGAAATGACCTTGAAAACATATATATCCGTAAAAAATAAATACGCCATTTTGTTTTCACCATTAAAATAAACAAATTTTGTCCGACATTTTTTTTTCTAAAATGCATAGTATTCAAGATATTTGAAAGTTTCAGGTTAAAAAAAAAACACCCGGTATACCCGTAATAGGGTAATTTATCATAATCTGTTCAAGTTAAGACAACTTAATAAAACATTGTGAGATAATAATAATATTTTATTTACTTATTTACTATTAAGTTTATTATTTTATTTGTTTTTTTAATTTAAAATGGAAAATATAGACCAAATTTAAATATTTCTTGCATATATTTTATTTATTAGATATTATATTATATTTTATTTATATTATATTAAATTTTTCGTAGTGTACATGAAATAAAGAAAAATGCATGTTCACTATATATCCTCGTTAGGATATATTTCTATGCACACTTATTTATCCAAACGAGTACACATAGCTTTCATTTTGACAAAAGTCGTTTGACGTTTATAAAATTTTGAAATGTCAAAATTAAACACAGGTAATTCTTTAAAATATACATTTTTAAAGAGTCTAGACTGTAGATCGAACGAAAAATGTTGTTCGCAACTCGTTTGCGACAAGTCCTTAGTGCACTCGAATGATTTTTTGACTTCGCTTCGCGTCGTCAAAAAAACTTCATTCTCGTGCACTAAGGACTAAAGTCGCTTACTCGTTACGAAAACTACTAATAACGTGCTATAACAGCACCATCTTTTTTTTGGTTAAAAAATATTGCCAAATCAGAAAAAAATAATAAAACTTTATTTTTCTATTCAGTATCAAGATTTTTTTAAAACAGGCATATTTTTTGTAATTATAATTATTATTATCGAAATATTATTTAAATAATATTTTAGTAATCTTTAAAGATAAAAATTATTTAAATTTTTATTAGATGCTGTAAATAGGAAAATATAATTTTATATTAGCCATAACAAATAAATGGCCTACCCTATCAAATGCTTTGATTAAATCTATAAAACATAATTATGTAAATATTATATTAATAAAGTAAATGCAATGATTTTAATTAAATTTTATGTTATATTTTTTATTAATATTAATTATTAATTAATTTAATAAAGGTACTTGTTCAGCTGTTAGTACTAAAGCTTGAAATTAAAATTAAATATTGAACATTAATTAAAACTGTTTTGAATAAAATATGCTTCATTAATTTATTATCTTAACCTTTATATAAATTTTGTCCGCAATTTTATGAATATTTTTGCAGTTCCCAAACAGCACAAGTAAGTTCTAAGGCCGTCCTATAGATCTTCTTGGTTTTGATCTTTTCAGATTCAATAGATAAAGCTAAACTCGGCGCAGAATCCGAATAAAAAAATTGATCAAGGCAGCTTTGATTAGTGGTTTAAAAAATCTTGGTGGTATTTTTATTACCCATTGTGCTTTTAATAATTTTTGACTTTTAGATTAAGTCGACTTTCATTTTACGTCTAATCGACAGTATAAGAATGATTATTTAGATTTTTTTACTGAGTTTTAAACCGAAAATATTTTAAGACAATTAAAACAAATAAGCGAACGTTTAAGTATTACGTAACGTAAATTTTGATAATTTTGGACCCCCACCACACCCCCCCCCTCCCTGTAACGCTATTTTCCTCTATCATTAACATGGGAGTAACACTCCAAAATGACCACCCCCCCCTAGGAGCGTCACGTAATACTTGAACGTTCCCTAACTATGTTTATATTTTTTTATCTTTTTCTTTAGACAAAATAGATATCTTTTTCTTTAATAAATCAGACTGTAAAACAAAAAAAAAAAGTAGCTTGTATGTTTTTCTGTTTAATTTTAAGGGTCATTAATTTTCAATTTAAAAACTGACAACGATTGTGATTCAAAAAGTTAAATAGGCCTCTGCGACAAGTTCTGCATTAAAATATTTTTATCTTCTATTTTTTATTAAAATGTCAATGAAAATATTTTTAAATTAGGTGCGATATAAATTTTGTTTAATAAAATGTTTTTCGAAATTAATAAATTTAAATTACAAAAAAATAATTAAAAAAGTCCACAAAAAGCCATACGTCGAATTGATAACCTCCTCCTTTTCTGGAAGTCGGTTAAAAATATATATGAAAGGTACAATTTTAATTCCTTAAGTGTCACTTTTTCCATTGGAGGAAAAATATTTATTCTGCCGCTCTAAATTTAATCCCATTTATTTTATTTTTATTGGCTTTTTATAATTTTACATATGAATGCAAGACCACCATAACTCAAAAAAAAACTGTGGTATGGTTTGTTTTGTACCTCTGTACTTGATGAATGATAATATTTACAAATTCCAAGTAACTATTCCAATAAGTTCATAAGTTACGTTATATTCCAGTAATAAATTGGAGTTTGTATATGTTATCATTCAAAAGTACAGAGGTACAAAACAACATACCACAGTTTTTTTTTGAGTTATGGTGGTCTTGCATTCATATTGCGATATAACTCTGGATCAAAGGACCACTCTCATTCTTGTGTCTCTACAATGTGGAGTCTACATCACTCATCTGTAAGCTTGTCAATCATATGAGAACAAGACTCTTTACTACCTAGTTATACAGGCCATCCATCCATTTTGTATACACTCCAAAGTACAACATGCACTCTTGTGGCTGTACTGGCTTACTCTAGGATGAAATTTGGCGCCCCTAGCAAAAGAAAAAACACCCTGAAATAAAGCTTTGTGCGCCTACAAAAAAAATTGCCCTCCAAAAAATGCCATCAAGAAAAAAATCTTTGTCCCTGACGGTTTCTACCAAACGTGGCGCCCCTACAAAAAAAATGACGGCGCCCAAAAAAATACCCTAAGACAAAAGCTTTGTCCCTGACGGTTTCTACCAAACTTGGTGCCCTGCAAACAAAATTGGCGCCCACGCCTATGGGGGGGTAATTACCCCCATTACCCCCCCCCTCATCTACGCCCTTGTGATTATGCGAGGCTCTGGATGGCATGGATGTACTGTACACGATGTATACGCTTGATAGTGGGATTGGTAACCCATGTTACATGGGTTACCAATTCCACTATCAAGCGTATACATAATCGGTTTATTACCTGTATAAATGATATTGAACGTGTGAAGTTAAATGTCACTTTATTGAGGGTCGCTTGTATAAATAGATATTATTGCTTTAGGCTTGAATTAGGTCCTAATTATTAAAGAGGGTAATAGTGTAAGATAATATATTTATATAAGAATAGCTACGTATTATATTTATAACCATTTAATCAAGCCTGTTTCGCCCTATTTCTGGTTCAGACGTCTACGCCTACTCTTCACAATCGTACAGCCAGAAGCTTTTTTCTTTAAAGAGTTTTCACGATAAGTTTCTGAACAACTTTTTTTTTGAAGAATCTTATTTTTGTTTGTTTGTTTGTTTAACCTCGCACTTTTCTACTTATTAAAGCATCCCCTAAGTCCAGGACTTGTGTGGGCTAGTAGTAGAGGGAAACACCGGCGTTAACTGACTTTGGAAACAATTTTTGGGGAGTTGCCTTGGGTTCGACAATAGCTTCAAAAAGCACTAGTGTTTTAATGTAAACATTAATAAATCCAAAATGGGTTCTTTTAAAAAAACTAAGTAGAACGTAGATAAAATGACAATATTCGTTTGGACTTTTTATTCACTAATAATACGAAGATAACAAAGCAATGAATATCTTCACGACTTGTTATACATTAATGACCTATTAACTAGTATGACGCTTTAATTATACAGCTTTTACCTAAAGCACTTTTCAGCTTAATTGACTTGATGCAATGGGAAGTAGATCCCAATTCAAATTAACTCAGTTTATGTAAGGACAGGGATCGGCAACGTTTTGATGAAAAATTACAGTTTCATAATCATAAAAGAAGACGCGTTTTACATTCAAAACTATACCGGGTGTTCCAGTTATTATTAAAGTTATAGAAATAAAATTTATGTAAGGCAATATACACCGAAGCTATATGGGTGAATAAAAAAAAACGTTTTTAACTAGTTTTATTTATACAATTTTTTTAACAGTCGGTTTAGGCATAATAAAAACTTTGGTAAAGGCCTCTTGCACCAACCCTTAAACTGGGATAATCTCAACTAAACTGAGTTTAGGTTAAAAATACTGTATTCTGATTGGTGGACCGACCATTTAATTCAAGTTTAGAGTTAAACCATATTTGGTGCAAGTGGACCTTAGATACATAAAATTTGTAAACTTGTTGGTTATTTAATCTTAATTATTTTTTTTATAAAAATAATTAAAAAACTTTAGCCCAATCCTAAAAGATTTTAAAAATAAGTAAATTAAGAAAGTCTATACTAGACGGCACGCCCTGGAGTTTGATTTTTTAGATATCTAAAACTAAAAATTTTAATAGTTATTTATGGTACTAGTGGGTAAAGTAAGATTAATTTTCGAGAGGGCAATACCATGAGTGCCATACAAGGTTTTATCCAATAAATAGCTTAGGAATTCATATTTTTATTAAAAATTTTAATGACATTTACAAGAAAATAATTTGACAAGTGACAGTTGAGTGGGTAAAATAAATAATTATCCACTTAATAAAGTAAATGCCACGCGGGGGTTATTATTGAGTTTATCTATTTAAAATAAAGCAGGTAATTGTCTTATTATAGAGTATGTATTCGATTGTATAAATTTTGGTGTAAGTCGGTAGTTGACTCCACTTGTGATCACCTTCAAGATGTATTTTTCTGAAATCAAGCATTCGACTTTAAATTAAAAAAAAAAAACATAATTACCTGGTCTTAATATTTTTCATTAAATGGAAATATTGTAACAAGTTATTAATAAACCATGTCTGGCATTATTTTTTAGCAAAATTGTAATAAATACTTAATGTATATTAATAATAAATAAGAAACAAAGCCATAAATACATTATAAGTTTTAGAATCAATACGACAATTTATATTACAATCTATTTTTGATTTATTATGTTTATATACTGACATTCTTTCTACCTAAAAAGTAGGAGGAAAACCCATGAATGGGACACAGCAGCTGCCAAAATTTTATTTTTAATCTTACATACGTATTTTTTGTTTTAGTTGTCATATCTGGAAATAAAAGAACACAGTCCAAGTGTTAAACCTGAATAATATTTTTACCAAAACTACAACCATTAAAAAAAAACGTAACTTGTCCCATTTATGAACACGGTACTATTGATTGGGACACATACAAAATTGCTATTAAATCATAAAAATAACTATTACTAGCACTATAACTAATAACAATAAACCTATAATGTCATTTCATAACAAAAAAATAGATTAAATTATGCTAAATGAAGTAATTAAGGTAACATAACCTCCAAATTTTATTTTATTCATTTTTTATGTATTTAATGTATGTTCTAATTAATAAACCTTGTTGTAGCCCTGAAGAAGAGCGACCGTTTAGGTGCTCGAAACGTTGGCAATTTTACGTAAAAAAGCATTTATTTTTGTCCTATAACCTATAATTACAACCACTTCAAATAATTTGATTAAGGACATATAAAAAATGGAAAGATAATTCATTGTTTTAACATACCTGTCCATACCTATGCTGTTTAAAAATTAAAACCATTTAATTATACCCCTGTATTATAGTATTGTTTTGTATTCTACGGAGTTTTGTGACATTTAAAAATTTAAATACATGTAATAAAAATTACTACGCAGATTTATCTTTATTATAGCTTTATATCTTACAAAGTAATTTAAATTATAATTATTAATTAAAATGTTTTGCCGTCTAGTTGGCTCAATCTGTTTTATGGCTTACAAGGATTTCCTTCTGTAAAAATTATTCTTTTTAAAATCTAATTATATTTCCCAGTCCTTATTTTGTAAAAGGTGTACCACATATAGAGCAAACCAACTAGGTACTACATATTTGGACATTTTTAAAAGTACTAGTTTCATAACACCTGTTTTTAGCGCACGAGCCGCTTGCGTCTAGTTTTCTAAGTAGGTTATAGTTAATATTATTACTGTAGCCTATTATGTAGTATTTCAGTTTACCAGTTATACCAACATATATCATTCATAATATCTTCTGTTTCATTCATTATCCATATACACAAATTTGGTAGCCCTGATCCTTTTCCGCTTTGTTATCATGTTTATTTTGTATAGATAAGAAGATAACATAATATTCTATAAATATTATGCATCAAATAATTTAAATTTTCCAGCAGAGTAACATAATTCATGGAAGTGGTCCTAAAAATTATTTATTCCTTGTATTTTACCAAGACCTTGCATTAAAATTGGCGAAGTAACCCGCTTACGCATGCGCATTACATCAAATTCGCAAATTTATGAATGAAACATCAAGAATTTATTATGAATGAATTTTTTATCTGTAAGTAAGATTTCTTGTAAATACGAAACAACGGCAACAGTGTGAAATCTTTAATGTACTACATAATAGGCTCTAGTAATAATGTTAACTATATAAACATGCTTTGAAATGAGTGCGAGAGATTTTTGTTTAGAGTTGGCATCAAAGTTTTTGCCATGCTTGAAATTCAAAGAAAAAATATTATTTTGACATCTTTTTTAGTCGCCTCTTTTCTTTCTCACTGCAAGTATCTAAGCCACGGTAACATTAACCTAAGAACAAAATTATGTGGAAAATTAAACTTTAAATCGATGTTGACATTTGCACGGAAAACTTCAAGCTATATTCATTTGTTCTGTTGCCAACCCAAAAGAAAAAAAGTACCCATTATGAACCTAGAAGTATACGCAAAATGCGTGTGATTATGATCTTATAATAGTCGTAGAATAGAAAAAATATTTTTAGGGATTCCGTAGCATCATGCTTTACTAGTTTGTGACGTGGCTACTAAATCCAGTTAATTATATGCAAAATATAATTTCTAAATTTTAGATTAAGTGTTTTTTATTAGAAAATTTAATTTTCCTTTAGGTATGTTTAAATTAGATTTTTTTTTAATTCTGTTTCTTTGTCAGACATTTGCACATTGTGGCAAATGAGCCGTTAAATTTAAATCTAGGGAGTTGTAAATATAATTCTACTATAGCTAGTGAGTTCAGAATTAAATAAAAGTTGCTTCGGTGTAATCCAAACTCGTCTAGTAGAGGTAGATAATAAATATTCTTAAAAATTAATACAACCGCAATATATTTTATTACCTTAGTTCTAAAATATTGATCTTAAAACTAGTGGTTAGGTACTCAGAGCATCTTTTTCCAAGTCGTTTAACGGTATAAAGCATCCATACATTCAGTTGGTCAAATTCTACGGTACTTAAAAGTGACAGTATTTTCAGCAACGCACAGCATGCATTGGTATTCTGTGATGGCAAGAGTTTGAGCCAGCATACAGTAAGATTTAGATTCGCTCTTCTTACACTTGAAATGACTTAGAGTTTTTTTAAATTGACTTAGTTTCATAGAACAAAGAGTTTAGAAATAACGTGTCGATATGTTGTAGATATTTTACTTGTATTAAATTTATGGGAATATTTAAAATGAACTTTTGTAAGGACGAAGAACTAAAGTTTTGATTGAAATACTTGTTATATTTCTTGGAAAATGCACTGGAGGACATGACATGATGGATATCGTGTTTGCAAACTACTTTGACAGTATATTACAGCTATAGTTTTCTATATAGAAAAGTATTTCTCTTTTAGACTCCTAAAGTATTTCAAATATTTTTAAAGTTTTATATGAGTTACAGGATTAATAAAAGTTGCAAGGACAATACAATTTACTACATTATTATTAAGTTTTGTTATTTATCAAATATGTATTTAAAAATTCAACATAAGGTGATGTCTCAGATGAATTAAGGATATAAACTAACAGGGCCGGCGAAAAAAAAACTGAACGGGCAAACCCCTTATTTGGCGACCCCCTATAGTTAACTAGTTAGGCGCCCCCTACAGTGAAGCGATCTCTGGCAAAAACTTATGACCAAAAAAACTCACCACCTCTTAACAATAAAGTTAAGTCTGTAGCATCCCTACCAAAATGCATTTTAGAAGCCTTTTTCTAAAAATAATTTAATTTTAAGGCAATTTTTACTTTTACTTGTATATTTATTAAAATATAGAGGGAGACCAACTTACCCCAGGGGTGGCTGACTTACTAAATAATAGATTATTTTGCTCGACTCAATATTGCTTATGAAAAAATTAACCCGTCCATTCATATCGCTTTCTATTCGTAATACGGATTCCGTATACGCGTAGGCGTCCGGTTAAAAATTTCATGAAAAATTAAACTGGGGAGAAAAAAATATTTTTCATTGAAAAAAATCCTAAAAAATAAATAAAAGTTGTAGCAACGTCTAGGGTAGACTGTAGTCTTCATCTGAAATCACTCTTTTCTTCTGCAAGGTTATTCAGAGACCATTTTTGTCCTGTTTCTATGTTACTATTTTTGACTGTGTATAAAAAAAAAACGGTTTTGTTTGTTATTTAATAATTAATTTAAATTTTGAGGTCGTAACTGTCAACGATGTAACCTCAAAATTAAAATTAGGACTTATCTGTTGACAATTCTTCACCCACTTGAACTAATGTACAAATGTATACCAACTTAGAAACAACAAATATGAATTGTTCTATTGAATATCTTTTTAATTTACGATTAAATGTCATTATATATTTAAGAACAATATGGTTTTTAAATGAAAAGTTTAGTGCCTTATAGAAAATAAACTATTTAAATTTATAAAGAAATTTCACTGCTCTACTACAGAATTTTCACAATCCCCAACAAAAATGACATATAGCTGCTATTTTATGCTTTTTGCGACCATCAGTGGCATATATTCGTATGGTGGCTTTCGCACGGATTCTTGAAAATATTAAATACTTTATTAAATATAAATTTTCCTGTATCGAAAGCGTACAAATTGGTGGCTCCATCTAATATTGCACAAAAGTACTACATGTGATGTTGGCAGACCTGTAATCTGATATATTTTAAAGCTTACGAAGAAGAATATAAATAGTATAGTAGAGTTGCTTTTCACCCGTGAAACGAGCAATATGTACTTTTGGCAAGGACTAGATAATCGCGTTTAATTTTTAGCATCAAGTGTTTTAGTATAGTTATTTATTTATTTGCTATCTTAGATATGCCCTGGCTTCGATTTTATATATTTTATAGTGATTGTATGGATGATGTGCAGTAAAATGACGAATATGTGAAGTAACATATTGGAGTAAGAAGTGAATTTAATGTTTTTTAATCGTTTAAAATGTTGATAAATTTTGATTTGGAAGCAACGTACACGTGAAGAAGTTTTTATACGTACAGAATTTTTTTATATACTAGCGCATGCGCAAATATAATTACAAATTATAAAAAACAGCGTTGTCAACAGAACGTATCTGTGGATATATTAAGAAGAAAAATAAGACTGGGTATGGAATTATCCATACCACTTCACCAAGTGACCCATTCTTCTAGAATAATATAAATTCAAATTTATATTGACCTGGCCAAATTCTATGAAAAGGCAGTTGACGTAAAAAAGAAGAAGAAGAATAAGAAATAGTATAGTATACTATGAAATGTGTAGCATTACATATCTTTTCTGTTTGTTAGTTTAACGTATTATACTATTATTCTCTAAAATAACATGTTATTTCGCTAACAAGGGCAAATTTAAAAATAGACCACAGATTTTGACGCAGAAGGCCAGATTCTAAATATAGTTTAAGGGTTTTTACACAACCACAACGTCTTCATTATAAATTGGTGTTTTCTTAGGACAAACATCAACCAAACCCGACTTTGTCAAGAGAATATATTTTGATAAATTATAGTAGGCTTTGCAACTGATATTGCCTAATGTCCTGGAAAAACAAGGACAAAAAGTCCCGTTACCCCTGCCTTTAGATATGTGAGTTAAAAAAAAATATATGCGGGAAAGAAGGAACTATGGAAATTGTTAGTGGGTGTTTGCCAAAATTTCAAACGGTTAAAGTTGTATATATTTTGAGTTTTGCTATAGTATTTCCAATAAAGGTATACAGTTTTTAAACCTTCCCGCTTGCAAACATTATTTATGTTACTATGGTAACGCAAAATGCGCTTGCGTCGTAAGCCAGTTGCCAAGGTCCGATTCACACGTTGTTATAGTTCTCCGCATTAAATAAAGTCTCCGACGAAAGGGGGAGGAATCATTCACGCTATCTTCTTTCCGTCAAGAGCGTTATTGCACACATATTCCAAACATATTTCCCGTAGCCACAGATCCGTGCGTTAAACTATGTTTTATCCTATCACAGAAAACCCCTTAACGAGTTTTAAATTGATTTTGTGACAAAAAAAATTTTGTACAAAGATTATTTCTATACACAAGTGTATTTAAATTTCTATACACAAGCATTTTTAGTGAAAGTTTTAACAATTTTTTTTTAAATAATGCATCACGTGACACATGTTGCTATTTAAGATTTTAAAGTTGGGTTTGCTGTGGGTTAGGGCGAGTTTTAGAACCTTACCGATTACATAAATAGAAAGCTTACTAAATATATCTAATTGACCTGCTTTGTATATTCTTGACATCTCTTACAGTTTTGAAGATAATAACTGTAGGAAAGTTAATGGGACACCCTGTATAGTATAGACCACCATAGCGTCCAAGTTTTTTTGTGTCGCCCATAAATCTTCATCTTCCGTTTTTTTGTTTTTGCGTTGGCGATATTAACTTTATATTTAAGCATTTTGTTTTGACCTTGAACTTCCAAACGGTGTGAAATCTTTCGAATGGAGAATTCTCCCATTAGATTAGACAGGGACAAAAGTTCTACCCAAAAAGGATAGAAGACATACATACACTCCCACTTCCACCCAACCAAACAAATTCTGTATTTGTTCTTTGTTGAACAAATACAATATTTACTTGGCCGGGCGAAAAGTGCATTATTAAAGAAATTACTGGCGCCATCTAAATTTTAGTAGAATTATCTTATTCTACAGATTCACATTAGCTATGTTCGTACGTGCAGCTCACTGCTACACTTTCCGGCCAACAAAATAAATACTGTATTTGTTGTATGAAAAACAAATACAGTATTTATTTGGTTGGCTGGAAAGTGTAGCACAAATGAGGTAGAGATAGGGTAGACGTCTTTTGTTTCATAATTCTAGTTGTAGAGAGCTCCATTTCATAACACCACATATTGTGTGTACTCTGAACCAAGAAGAACCTGGTTTGTCTGGTTAAGGTACATAATTAGGGTATTGCAAAAGACACATTTTTCTAATTTTTCATATGCATCCCTCCTATGTTGTTTCAATTAAAAAGCTTGCCTACCAAATTTTAGGTTACTTGAACATTTTTTGACCAACCCAGTTATAATAATGAGGTATTTGTATTGTTTAATGTTACAGTTTTAAAGTCCAAACAAGCCGTGTGAATAGTATACAGCTTTATTCAGAAATAAGTTCGAGACATTTAAGAGGAGATTCTAAGTTAAAACGTATGAAAAAAAGTTCCTATAAAGATTGGTCCTGAAATGAGTCCTAAGGGAGCTACGGCTCTTTTAAATTGTTATAAAAATAAGGTTTTTAATTAGTAACTCTTGTACCCTTTAAGCTAGAGCGACGAGCTTTTGCATGTATACTAGTATTAATAAGGGCAATAAGTTTATGTTAATTTATTTTTTGAGACGTGCCTAGACGGACAAAATAGGCTTAACACATTTTTGCCCCAAACTTTTTTATGTGTATATTTTTGGATTTTTGTAGACTCCTTCTGTAAAAATACATAAAAATGTCATATAGTGTAACACTGTAGGAGCAACCAATTTCAAAAAATATAATTAAGAGGAAGTAACATTTTGTGACACTAAAAATGTTACTTTTTAAAAGGCTATAATTCCTTTAATATTAAATTTAGGTGTTTTGGTGAAGAATACTTTTTTGCTTAATTTTAAGTGAAGAATCGCCCTGCTGCATTAAAATTTTATTGGTGCTTTTTTGTTTCCCATTTAATATGTCCATCTTCGAAGGGTCGCAGCTCCCTTAGAGCTCATTTCCGGACCAACCTTTATAGGAACTTTTTACATATTTTATAACGTAAAATCACCTGTTAAATTTCTTGAACTTATTTTTGAATAACCCTGTATAATGGAATGCAAAGCATATATTTTGGCTACCCCCCTCACACCCCCTATTTGGAGGGGTAGCCAAAACCTAAGATCTCTACAGCCTTTAATAACACGGGAACCGGGGTATGAAGTGTATGAATTTTAGTACAATTTGCGTTACGTAATACTTGAACGTTCCCAAAGGGATCCTAATAAAAATTTTGAAAAACTCATAGGTGTAAAAAAATTTAAAAGGGCCATCACACTTTTAATTTAATGCTTTGTGAGTAGAGATATTTAGATTCAAAAATTTACCCATATATAGCTGTTTTTTTTTTATTTTAATATTTGGCTCACAGGGATCAAATTTAAAGTGTGATGCATTCTTTCAAAGTAAATTTCACATATTTTTTATTTATGGGCCCCACTTTTGTTAAAATTTTATTATTATATGGTACAATGACACATATTATTATAATATGGCACAATGATCATATGCATGGGGAATAGAAACCCAATCCTAAAAATTTTATCCTTGTCAAAAAGTGTCTCACGTAACGTTAAATTTTTACAAACAAAAAAATCCTTTTGATTCGTATTATATCCCTGGATAAAACTTTGCTTAAAGAATTCTTCTAGAAGTTCTTTAAATTTATTTATATTTTATATGAGGGTAAAAAATTTATTACCACTTAATTTTTTTTGTGACATTACATTGCTAGCTCTATAGAACCCTTCTCCCTGTCACAAAGTGTCACGAACTCCTGGACACCCTTTTCCCCTTAGGCGTGAAAACCTTTATGGACGTAATTTAAGGCACAACCCTTTTATATAAAATCTCTAAAAAATTTCAAACTCATGTTACACGAGTCATGTATCTATTTTATTTAATCTTCCACTTAGACTATGATCCTTTTATACAATTTTTTTATCAAAAGGTTGTCCAGAATTTCTGAAAAGCAATGTTTTAGGATGCTATCTGAGCTGACCTTTTTTTGTGAATACTTGTTACAAATAGAAACACGTATCAATAAAATTCTTTGAATAAATTCAGTGAAGTGGAAACAATTGGCTTACAGCTAATTCAAATTACAGATAAAAAATAAATCAAAGCTTTTTTAAAAGCAATATACAAGTTTTTTTATGAAAAATACTCTGACTAGACTATTAAAGCGCAATAGAGATCAAGTAAACATTTATTTATATAAACTAGACGCAAAATCTATCTGAGAAAAAATGGATCAAGGCAACTATGATAATTGGTTTAAAAATGACTTTTAGTAATATTTTTTATCCGATACATACAGATAATAAGACAATTACCAGCTTTATTTTAAATAGATAAACTCAATAATAACCCCCGCGTGGCTTTTACTTTATTGAGTGGATAATTATTTATTTTACCCACTCAACTGTCACTTGTCAAATTATTTTCTTGTAAATGTCTTTAATTTTTTAATAAAAATATGAATTCCTAAGCTATTTATTGGATAAAACCTTGTATGGCACTCATGGGTAAACCGATATTGCCCTCTCGAAAATTAACCTGCTTGGCTGACGCCTCGCAGGTTAATTTTCTCATGGGCAATATCTTACTTTACCCACTAGTACCATAAATAACTATTATCTACGGCCGTGATTAATAGGCCTAATTAATCACACATTCCTGCAAGGTCCTGCTTCATGCATTCTAATATATGATTTTGGATAATTCGACTATGCTGATTTCAATGCTGTACTTAGTTTTTTTTCACGTCAGGATTTTGCGCACTTAAAAAACAAAGGTTTAAAATGAATTAAAAAAAATATTTTTTTGCAAGATTGAAAACAGTATTTATAATAATTTATTACATCCAAAAAGTCCAAACCCATTGTAGTTAATTAATTATATACACGGTGTATTTGAAATAGCGTCGGAAATTTTAACAGATGATTCTACATCATAAAATATGACAAAAAGTTCCTATAAACATATGTCTAAAAATGCGTCATAAGGGAGCTACTTCCCTTTGAAAGTGGCTAAAAAAATCGGTTTTTATTTAATAACTCAGGAACCCTTTGAGATTTATCAACGAGGTTTTGCACGTCAACTAATCCTACCGAGACCCGTTTTTATGTGTTATTTTCATGTACTTATTTCAACCAGTGGGGTGCGAAACGGGGGGGGGTTATCAGTTTTTTGTCCCAAACTTTTTCTGTGTAACTTTTTTGCAATTTTATTTTTGAAATATGATTCCTCAGGTCAAAATACATAAAAAAGGTACTCTTGTTGTAATACTGTAGGATTAACCGTTTTCGAGAAAAATTCATTTGAAGGTGAAATTCCACGGTTCGAGGACGAAAAATGAAATACTAAAATGTTTAAAACCAAAATTTTAATGATGCAGGGCGAATGTACATTAAAAACTAAGAAAAAAACTCATATACAGGAACTTTCAAAAATGAATCCTAATGGAGCTATGGTCTCCTAAATATGCACCATTTTTAAAGGGCTATGGTAGCTTTAAAAGCGTTTTTTCGACCTACATGTACGGAGACTTTTTTTCTTAGTTTTTGATGTAGAATAACATTGCATCATTAAAATTTTGGTTTTTGACATTTTAGTATTTAATTTTTCGTCCTCGAATCGTGAAATTTCACCTTCAAATTAACTTTTATCGAAAACGGTTAATCCTTCAGTATTACAACAAGAGTACCTTTTTTATGTATTTTGACCTGAGGAATCATATTTCAAAAATAAAATTGCAAAAAAGTTACACAGAAAAAAGTTTGGGACAAAAAACTGATAAGGCCCCCCCGTTTCGCACACCCCTGGTTTAAATAAGTACGTGAAAATGACATACAAAGAAGGGCCTTATTAGGATTAATTCACGTACAAAACCTCCTTAGTATATCTCAAAGGGTTCCTGAGTTATTAAATAAAAACCGATTTTTTTAGCCAATTTCAAAGGGGCGTAGCTCCCTTATGACGCATGTTTAGACATATGTTTATAGGAAAATTTTGTCATATTTTATCATGTATGTATGTATACCGGGTGTCCCAACTCTATTTACCCAGCGATTTTCTCGAAAACTAAAAGAGATAATCAAGTTCTGCGAATTAGACAAAATTAGACAATTTAAACTATATTTTAGCATATATTTGATACTTTCAGCTCTCAAAATGTAAAGGGGGATTTATAAAAAAAATATTTGGATTGCTTTTTAAACGTCAAAATAATGTTTTACATCGGGAATTAAAATTATTCTGAGCCATAAAACAAGAATTAAATGAACATTAACTAAAATTTCTCTATTTTATACGGTAAATATGTTTATTTTTTTATTCCATTCAATCTAAAAGAACAGATCATAATCATAAAATATCACATGGTAGTCAGCAGATAAGTTAACACATTAATCATTATCTTTCCCAGCAAACCACCGTACGATAATCGGCATAAATAATTATTGGCCCATTGCTGGCTTGCCGATTATCGGCTAGCCTGTAAAGGACCGATCTGTGGCCGACGATACAACGCCAATTTAAAATATGATCTTGCGTAGAAGGAGAAGAAGTCAACAAGCATGCGCAAGTTTTGCGCGGGTTGTGTTCTTAGGGCCGTTTGAGTTGAAGCTTGGAGCGCTCGGAGCATAGTTCTATCTCTTTCAAAACAAGTAGTTAGAAAGAGATAGAACTATGCTCTGAGAGCTTCAACTCAAACTGGCCCCTTGTGTTGTGATTTTGCTGCGTCAGTGATAAAGTTCATTAATGAAAATTTTCTGTGGCATGTGTTTATTTACAATTCTTAATAATGATTTTTAAAGATAAAAAGTAGGTAATTACATTTTTTTTATTAAATACTAAATTAACAATTAATTCACTTGCATTTAAGTCGCATTTAAGATCACAGGGCGGGAAAGAAGCTCGTTAAGGTTCCGTAGGTACTAAAATATAAAAACTTATTCAGAATAATATTCTAAAACGATCGATATTATCGTTCTTTTTTATGCCATGGTAAAATACTGATCCAACCTCCAACAAAATAATACTTTTCCCTATAGTTCATTACAAAGGTTTTTTCAAAAAATAAAAAAAAAACATCGAACCATTTTTTTTAATACTTAATAAAAGATCTTAAGATCTTTTCGTGAAAAACAAAAAAAAATAAAAAAAACAAAATTTTTCGAAAAAAAAATTTTTGAAAAATTTTAATTTTTATTTATTTTTTATTTTTTTTATGCAAAAAAACGAAAAAAAATTTTTTTTAATATAAACCAAATTAAAAATTTAGGGTATAGAATCAAATAGTGCAATGTCCAGTCATGTAAATTTTACTTCAGAAGCAAAAAAAAAAGAAATAAAACACTCGGTCGGCAAATTTGTATTGTTTTGTATAATTTGCTATATATCAAATTATACAAAACAATACAAATTTGCCGATCAAGTGTGTTTTAATTCGTTTTTTATTTTTGCTTCTGAAGTAAAATTCACATGAGTGGACATTTGACACTATTTGATTCTATACCCCTCAATTATCGGTAGTCTGCCGGCTAGCCATTACCGGCCCGTTATCGGCTTGCCATTACCGGCCAGTTATCGGCTTGTGCGACATTTCCATTACCGGGCCGGTAATGGCATGTCGTCAACGGACCGATGACTCTTTATCGGCTTACGGCATTGTGCCGTTGCCGGCCCATTGCTGGTGTGTTTGCTGGGTTTATCATTATTATCATCATAATAAAATAACGTATTACTATAATTTTATCCTAGAGTTAATATAGAATAACTAGAACAGCAAGTTTTAATTTTTTATCATTATTACGCATTTATTGGCGAAATTAGTATCTCTAGGGTTATATTGCCTAGAGACTCTTAATATTCTCCTTAATCAAAACTAAACTAAACTAAAGAAGTAGATTAAGTTAGAAGGGGAAGTAAGAGAATTTATCAATTTAGGAAGTATTATACCGGAAGAAAGAAAAAATGGAAAAGGTTTTATACAGAAAGTCGTGCAAAGAATATATATATACCTATAGGTAAACTTATAAATTTATTATACTGTCCAAATATATACCTAAACTTTAGGAAGAAGATTTAATGCAACTGGGTTATTTGCGCTTTTTATCTAAACAAATTCCGACCCTTTTTATTTTTGTTGTATTTTGTATATTTTTTTGGGAGAAAGACATGTAAAAACCCACTTGCAGACTTAGGTACTAGTTTTATTTACAAAACAAGAAAATAATTTGGATCATAAAGCTGCTTTACACTATAGTGCATATATGCAATTCTTGTGCAGTGTAACGTCGAGGCAAAAGAATTTGACCAACGGCATCCTTGATTTTAAAATTTAAACGATTCTTTTGATCATTATGTAAGTGCGTTTAGAACCACTTTCGAAAACACGGAAAATTAGTACGAATTTTCTCTCCGGCGCCAGATTTGAAAAGTTTACTCTTCGATTTCGAGACAGAGATTGCCAAATAAGAGAAAACACAGGTTTAATAGAAATAACACTTTAATAATAACAATAACCTAACAATATTTACTAAATAATATTATATATATTGTACTCGGGTTTCAACGGGATCAGTCAGTCTCTGGGACCCTCCACCGGTTCACAGGAGTCGGGTACGGGTCTCGATCGGACGGATCTTCTCAGGGGTTCGAGAGTACAGGGGTCCACTTTAAGCCGTTCGTAATAATTAGTGATCGCGACCTTTTAATAAGTGGCCGAGACCAACGGTCCCGTAACGCACTTGTCAACGGGTTGTTTTTGATGCAAAGAGTTTACCATCGGACAATACGGCTCGGTTGTGGCCCTTTAACATTTGTCTACAATAGAATTAGTTTGAATGGATAATTGGGGAAGTGAGTCTTTGCTCACTGATGCTGGAGTTGCATCTGTCATAAATTGGCGTTGGGGGCGGGGGAGGAAGTGGGAGGGGGGTGAGGAGGGATGAGATGAGACTGGCTTGTGGTATATTCTTTCTTATAAAGCATGGTAACAGTACTTCCGAAATTCTTTTAGGAATAAAGGGTCCACTTTATTGCAATAATAATAATTAATATTATTGATTATTATATAATTATATAATTAATTGTATATATATAATCAATATTTATTGATCTGGTTACCTCAACCAGATCTTTTTTTAGTGCATAAAATCAATTTTAATATTTTCCAGTAACTTCAGTCCTATGACATCAAAAAGGACGCAATAAATTTTAAAGAGGGACCGATTAAATTTATGGCCCATCTATCCCGAATTCCCTTGATTTGAACATAAACAAAACGAACAAAAATGGGATAAATGCAAATTATATTCTGGCTATTGTAATTTAACAAGCATAAAGATAAAGTATTGCTTAGGTTTGAAACGTATACTATAAACTTTTTAGGTTAAAGGAGAATATTGTTTTTCTACGGCTGCTTTAGAATGTAAGCAAATACACGCACTTTTCAAACACAGAATGAATCCATTCTAGCTCTAGATACGGTATGAATATTCCTTATCAAGTGTTAGAATGAGCACATGTAGTGCTATCTCTTGTTTATAAAATCAAAGAAAACTGTAGCAAAATTAGCAAAAAAAAAAAATATATATATATATATATATTTTACAATAAACTATTGAATAATTTAATAAAATTTAAAGTTTTGCGTTAAAATTACATAAAGTTGATTAGTTTTTCTTAATATTTGACCAGTTTTTTATCAATTTAGTTCAAAAAATTAAAACTGGTTCATCAATTGTTAAATATTTAAACCTGATATCTGTCACAACAATCTGACATAACTTTCAATTTTTGCATTATAATTTGTAAATATGTGCTAAAATTAAATAAAAATCTTTTTTAAGTACTGATTTGATAAAATTATTAAATAACATTGCTTTATTTAAAAATATGTGTTTTGTTGCATTTACAATGTCGAGTCACAAAAAACATTGTTTTTAACCTTGTCCGCAGTTTAAAGCCATACAGTGTTTCATATTTGCGGTCGAAGAAAAAGTATAGTCTACACGTATGGAATAGTCATTCCGCGCTCGCGCGGAATATTGTCTATCTCATACTAGTTATAGAATATACTATTAAATAGGAAATTTTGGGCTAAGTGACAGAAATATATTTTTGTTTAAAAAAGCAAAATGATAATAAATTGATTTCTAGGTTAAGCTTAAGGTTTAATAATATTTAACAAATATTTAAATATATAAATAAAAAATCATCAAAACCCGTTATACAAAGGTATTCAAAAATAAGTTCGAGAAATTTAGTAGGTAATTCTTCGTATAACTTTTTATATGAACTTTTTTTTTTAATTTGGCCTTGAAATAATATTTAGCAATGTTAGAAACCAAAAAAAGTTTAATCTGAAAATTAAGAGCTCTATTTGGTTAAAGCTAATTCTAGCTCGACGTGCAGTTTCATTATTCTGCATTTTGAAACAAATCCTCCAATTTTGCTGGCAAATCTCATTCTGATACCCACTGATTACAAATTAAGCGCTTTTTATATTACACAGGCCCACAAAAAAGTAATTTACTATATTATTGGTCGCTGAAAACGACAATGAAAAAGCTCGCTGACCTTTCAAAATACCCCGCCCCGTCTTATGGAAAAGTGTTTCCGTTAAATTTGGCTAAAAGGAGGATATCGTATTTTGGGCTAAATCGCCTCCAACGATAAAATTTTGCAGGCTTATAGATACATAAAAAATAAATACTTTCCCAAAATTTCAGCCCTTCCTATGTCCCATTTGGATTTTTTGATTTGGATTTGACAACATTGCACCTAATAAAAGTTCATGTGTCAACTGTCATGTCATGTCAAAATAAAAACAAGTTTGCATATTAACTAATACTGTGGGTGTTAACTGCCCTTGACTGCAAAATTAAAATATTTTATTTTTTATTAATTTTTACGAATTTAACATGAAAAAAACACAATGTGTAATTAGGCTAGACTTATCTGACTAGATTATTTAGTTACTTTTGAGGAATTAGGACTAATAACATTTTAAAGCAATCCAGGGGCCCCAAAGCCTGCAGTCCCATGGGACAGTGCGGCCCAAGACTAGTACTTTAATTTGGCTTTTAACGTGTTAAATAACTTTATTTTAATGATATAAATAAAAAACTAGATTCTGAAAAAGTTACACAGGTAGTTTTTAAAAAATTCATTTAATTAATATTTTACAGTATTTTTATTTGAAATTCTAAATGTATAATTATGTTGATGTTTAGATAAACAAAAGATTGCAATTTTTTAGCGCATGCCGATGAATGGTGCCTTGTTGTCATGTTTACATTTCCTTTCATCATTTTCTACTTTTTTTAAACTATAACATATTGTTCTCATTTAGCCCAAAACTCACCTTTAAAACGATATCCTTCTTTGGATATGTGTTATAGTTCTTTACTTCCTGATCAAAACTGTTTTCCGGTGCAACTCTCAAAATTAATTAATTTATATTATAAATAAATTATAAATTATAAATAAATTTATATTATAAATTATAATTATTGTAATATTTAACAGTGTAAGGTTTAAAATACCTTTATATGAAGATCTCTGTTTCACTATAAATAAATAAATAAATAAATAAATAAATAAATAAATAAATAAATGTTTATGTTTATGTTTGTTTTTAACCTCGTACTATTCTACTTAATTAAGCATCCCCTAAGTCCAGGACTTGTGTGGGCTAGTAGTAGAGGGAACCACCGGCTTTAATTGACTTTCGAACCAATATATCTAGGGAGTACGCCTTCGCCAAATTTCAATTATTAATTAACTGAAAAAGGCAATCGGCGCCAGTGAGGTTTGAACTCACGATCATTAGATCAGTGTCAGGCTATATCGATGCCATTGACCACTGAGCTAAATCTCCCATAATAAAAATAAATAAATAGTTTAGGTGTTAGATGACTTTCAGAATCTTGAACTAGCTCCTCCCTATTGAAAATGACGGGTCTGCGCGGGTATAAATCTTGCATAGACCGGACTTGAGCGGGTGAATTTCATCCGCTCAAGTCCGGTTTATAAACTATTTATACCCGCCCAGACCCGTCATTTTCAGCACGGCTCCAATATTTTTTTGCAGTTTAAATAAAAAAATGGGCGAAGTGAGCGTGTTACTATAAAATTATTTTTCAGTGCCCAGAGGTTTTATATTTTTTGTAGACCCGTGTTATTATCAGAGTTGTCAATATATTACTCAATATTTTAAAAACGTTACAGCTTAAGCGTGAAATCTCATTTCATTATCAGGTTTTTACTTTACCCTACAGAGAAAATATTGTGATAGAAGTCTGATACTAATACCCACTGATTACCAGTAAACCTTTTGCTTTCCCATTTTGAAAATTTTCAACATTTTGGAAAGCCTTGTATTGGTGCAAAAAAATTTAATTTTTTTGCGTATTTAGTTGTTTTATGACGTTTTATGTCGAAATAAATCAATTTCTAGCAAAAAAAATAATTTTTCGGTCGGTCGATCGATTGTTCTGTACGGAAAATCTTGTAAACACCGGTGCACCGAGGTTTTAGAGATTTTCAAACTGCTCTAGAACCTAAACTATTAATTTTTAAGAGTTGAATCCTTATTAACTTTTGGTCAAAATGTCGAAAACTAAATCATATCCAAATATGACCGAAACCTATTTTACATAAGAAGGAAGCGAGGTACTTTGGGAGTCAGCGAGCTTCTTCACTGTCAAATTAGTTTTCAGCGCCCAAAAATACGTAAGAAAAGTATAGGCTGGTTAATAGTAATTGAACTCGATTTTTTTAGGCATAATTAAAGTAACTTTGTTGTAATCAAAAAGGTTTATTGACTCAAAATTAATGTAATTTTCTTTGTTATTACGAACACTTTTAGTTCAGTGTTTTGACTATGTGGTGGCGCCTTCGCCAAAATTACCAATATTTAAAAAATGGTACATGAAGAGTGCAACTAACATAAGGGCCTAGTATTACGTAACGCTCCTAGGGGGGGTGGGGGTCATTTTGGACTTTTTAGAATAGTTAACAGTACATATTTGGGTGGGGAAAAAAACAAATTATTAAAATTTTCACCCCTAACCTAATTTTCCAATGCATTTTTTTGCAACTTCTAGTAACTTATTAGAAATTTTATTAACTAGAGAGATAAAATACGTTAAGTAGTGCCTGTTTCGAGCAAAAACCGTATTTCCCAAAAAATGAGGGTTAGGCCCTCTTCAAATATAAAAAAAGTAGTTTAGTTATTTAATTTATGCCCCTTGTACGGTTGCTACATTTTAGACAAAAATACGTTTATCTCTTTTTTTAGTTATCTATCACTATTTTTCGCTATTTCTTACAGAATACGATAGAATATCTTTTAGGTCTCTAATTGGTTGGATTAAATTTTAAAGTTTTTCAAATATTATCCAGAAAAATCATAAAATTTATGACGTATGGTTTAATATTGAACCGCCGCAGGGCCCCGTGGGCTCCGCTTCTTTAAATCGTATGCTAAGTGAGGTGGAACTCTTTGTAAGTATTTTGGATCCCTGTCAAAAACTTTGAATTTTTGATATGTTGTATCTAATGTAAAAAGATTTTTTAAAGATGACCCCAAAAAATGAAGAGGCCCCGACGCTTTGGGGTCAATACTTTTTGGTGGTACTTTGTGGCAACTTTTAAAAACGACCGCAAATTGAAAATTTAAAAAAGTATAAATCGGCCCACCCTAGTATAACATAGCTTGTTTTATTAAGTAGCCCTAATTGACAACTAACATTATTGAATGAACGAATAAAATTTACCGATCGATCAGGAACGAGTCAATAAACTACAGTGTTATATAAGCAGATGTCCTACTTATTAAATGTCTTGTCATTTTCAATATGGCTTCACGTGCACTTAATACATAGAGGGTGAAAACCTATTTTTAATATTAAATAAGTATTTAAATATATATTGAAAAAATGTTAAATATTACGTTAGTACGTAAAGCCCGATATAGATATTACAATGTTAAGTAGGTTATAATAAAAAATTGAAGCATTATACAGTACAGTTGGTACCAACAAAACTGGAAAAGTGGGGTTATAAAAAAAATACATTGTGAACTATCTTTCATTTGACAAATATTTGTTTACTTGTTAATAAATTTAGTGTCAATATTGTTATTGCCACATCAATGTCAAAGTCAAAAAATGTTGGTGTATTTTTTTTAAAATTGGGAGAGATAAAGCAGAAAAACAAGAATACTCGAAGAATACTGGTGTAAAACCCATAATTATAATTTTTAAATTAAGGAACTATGAGGAATAACTAGTTGTAGGAGACCAATATACTAGTAGTGTTTTTTAAAAATAAAGGTATTTAAAACAAGTTTATTAGATACAAAATATATTGATTATGGAATTTAATAATAGACATTTTAGAATGGGAATATTTTAGAGCAGAAATACAATAATTAACAATAGAGATACGCTTTAAAATCCAAATAGTATTTACTAAACACAAATGCATAGAATAACCTATGATTTTTGACATGGTTAAACTAACCTTATTTTTCAAACAGGCATAACCCCATTTAAATAATCCACATTCACCCAACTAAATTTTATGGAAAACATGAAATTTTACTTAACCCCACTTTTCCAGTTTTGTTGGTACCAACTGTATATATTTGAGAAAATAATATTATTTTTCTTCAAGCGTACTAAAATGTTCATATTTTATAACTGAACACAGTAGTTAGAAGTGATCTATTTTTTTACAGTAAAAAAATGAGTTCATTGTTGTACTCCGTAAAAAAAAGTTAGTTAGTAAAACCACCACTGGCGGCAGCACTCTTTGACTTTGAGGACAGCCATACTTCAAACTTGTACGTTTATTATGTAAACAGGTGGTTGACTCGAGATTCTGTACAAAAACCTTGTGTGAATGTGATTAAAAATGATTGAAGAAGAATATATGGTTTATACACCTACAAATCTCTCCTAAATTGAAATGCTACATTAGACAAGTTACCATCGAAATCGCGAAAAGTGTACGATTTAGCCTACGAAAAAAATTAAAAATGAGCTAAGGAAGGTTTACGTTTATTTCAAAAGGGTTTCATTGGCCTATTTCAATAAAAAAAAAACATACTTTATTACTGAATAAATTAAATTCAAAAATTAATATTTAAAAAAATATATATATAGGATGCTTGAAGAAAAAATTGTATGTTTCACTCAGAGGAAAAGTGCTTTTTTTACTCGTCTGTAGTTTCCGGACTCCGCTTCGCATCGTCCGTAAATTCTACAGACTAGTAAAAAAAAGCTTCACTTTTCCTCTTAGTAAAACAATAAACTATTATTTATTTTATGGTAAGAATTTAAAAAAGTATAAAATTCTTGGACGTTCGAGCAGAAATTAAATATTTTTAGGAGTTTACCAATTAACTCTGATATCAAATGCTAATGTAGGATATCAAATTAGGTTTAAGTGCAAATTGCCTAAGGTAATGTATTAGTTCTTGTTCCTTTCGGTTTCTGGGTTAGTAAACTTATGCTTACATACTAATTATAATTATTATAGAAGCATATTAAGTGGTTTTGAATTAAAAAGAATACATAATTTCGCTAATATGTATCATAACAAGAATATTATATTCTAGGCTATAAGATATTCGAATATCTTAAAGGCTATAAGCAGTTGAAAATAAACACAGAAACATAGGCTTACGGAATAATTTTGCCGAAGTATGAGGGAAATTTTTATAAAGGTCGCTAAATCGAAACATTTGGGCACTAATTTGTTACACACAACAATATTGACTATACATATTAACTATACATATGTATATATTAAAGAAAAAAACAATATTTAATTTTTATCTTATAAGAATACGAAAGTTTTTAATTTTAATTTATCGATAACTTTTTTCCCACCTTACTCGTTTAAATGGAATCATTAAAAAAATTAAGATAAAAAGAAATAAAAATGTAAATATTTAAAAACTCGCGTCAATGCTACTGGAAATTCGCCGAGTACTGGCTATAAGGTATAGCACAAACAGATTCATAGCAAGTAGTGACTCGGTCTAGTCTCTAAGTACTTCAAATAAGTGTAAACTCACAAGATTATTGATTATTTTGTTTCTTATCGCTACATTCTGTAAAAGATCCAACCAATCGGAATCAGGCATTTTTAAACATGCAATAGAACATTCCACATTTAAAATTGTACTCTAAACTGACAATTAAGTTTACTTTTTGCGAATTATCTGTTTGCAATATTTTATTCTTGTTTTTTAATGATTATAATCATTGCCGATAATTATCGGCAACGGCGCTCATGTGGGGCTTGGCAACAGAGAAAAAAAGTACCTTGCTTTAAAATTGGACAGTTTTCTTTGTCAGTTTCAGTGCTTAATGTAGAATTAATTTGGGTATACCACAATATTTCCAAGACTAAAGTTTTAGAAGTGAAAGTTTAAAACAAAATATCCTTTAATATGTATGTAAAGTAAATATTTTACATTGTAAATAAGTAGATCTCTAGTGAAAATGAAACTCTTTATGCTAGTCAGGAATTTATTTTTTCCTTACGGTATGACTTTTTCAGCGAAAATCGTTATACATTATTTTTATTTTATGTAAGGGCATTTCCGTGGGATTGATGGCAGTTTGGTTTGGTTAGTTTTGGTTTTGGTTTGGATTTTTATTAATAAAATGGAACGTTTACTAAATATACCCATATATCTGAGTTTGAATTTTTTGTGTGTTTATTTTTTTTAATTTATATCTACTGATTTGTATAAATCGCTGATTAATAATCAGTTTAGTACGAATCGTCATGTCGATCGAAATAATGAAAAGTGCTAGGGGCAAAGACCTCGCTGTATATAAACATTTCATATACAGGAAAGAAAATAAACAAAACTGTAAGTGCGTAGATTATAACGGGCTTTGTTGCAAGGGGCTTTTACATACTTGGAACGGAAATGTTTTAAAGAAAACTAGTAATGGCCAGAACCCTGACCCAGCAGCTATATCAGTTAGAACTGTTTGATTGTTTTCTGCAAAATATATATTTTTTTTATTTAGTCTTTTTTTCTTCAAAAAAAATTAAAATAAATCGCGGTAATGACCCGTTCGCTGTTATTTTCTTCGCGGTAATAGCTTTCGCGGTAAAATCTATGCGCGGTAAAGTACATGCGCGGTAAAGTCCTTGCGCGGTAACTTGGCGTGGTAACCATTTCGCGGTAATGGACTGTGCTGTAAAGACCCCTACCCCTGTATTTTATATATAACGTTCAGATTAAGCTATTTTCATAGTTATGCACAACAATTTTAGAGCCAAGGTAAAAAGCAGCTTGTAAAAAGTGTCATTGACATTTATTTTCGATTCCTTGTACTAATCAACAGAACTTGGCATGATCACTAGTAACTTATACAAAGTCCAATTTATTACTTGAATATAATTTAACTTATAAACTAATTAGAATAGTTAACTGGAGTTTGTATATTATATCATTCATCATGTTCAGAAGTAATTAATGCAAGAAACCAAAAAATGATTTTTTTTAGATAAGATGTTTCGAAACTTTTGGGGTGATATGTCATATTAATATTTTTAAAGAAATGAGAAGTTACTTATGAAATGAAGTTTGATTAAATGAAAATTTTGAGGAATTTTAGAATTAGCCTGCAGAATAATTGTATATAACTGTGAACATAGCTTAATCTGAATGTAATAAATTTAATGTGGTTGACTCGGTAAATTAAAAATAAATTTTTAGGGTTCCTCATTTCACCATCTTTTTGGACTTGTTTAATCACCGAAACTAGAACCTGTAGTACTTGGAAACAGCTTAATTTGAATTAACTTTAAGACGTATATAAAATACAGCCGGGAGAAAATAAGGAAATAAAAATGGTCACCAGCTCTTGGACTAATATACGGTATAAATACTGTAAAAAAATAAGGGAAAAAAAAGGAAGTCAATAAAAAATCCCTTATTCAAAGCTTGTCGCATATTAAGGACAGTTTCACGTTACTTTAAGGTTCAGATATTTAAATTTTAGCACCGTTTAGAGCTTTATTATAAGGATACGTCCTCGGACTAGTCTTATAATAAATACGACGTATCTTTTATAGTATACTACTAGTACTAGTACTAGTACTTAATACTCCATAGGTCGGGTAGTTTTACCAAGAAATAATTCAGGGAGTTTTGATTTTGGATTTATTTTGTAGATTATAAAGCCACAAAAAAAAACATTTTGTGACCTTGAACTCGATTTGGAACTGTCATTTATTTGACGTAATTTTCACAAAAAAAAAACGATTTTTCAAGATATCTTAAGATCGGTGCATTTTAGGACAAAAAACGTTCTATATGAAAATAAAGACGGACAAATTTCGAACATTTTTTGTCGTATATATTTTTTTGTACGACTTATAACTAATTCACGGCACGGCCTTAAACGTTACACTAAGTTTTTAGCGTTTTATTTTCTTTTTTTTTCGAAAAACCAACATTTTTAGCAAAAAAATGTTTAATTTTTTAAAAATATATGGTTAAATAGAGAATTTTATAAGCTTTAACACAATTTATCACAAGACCCTTCTTTACATGCCCCCGTGCCCACATTTAAGTAGCTGAAAATATCATATATATGCAAAAAGATTGTCGAAGTTGTCTCATTTCGAGTTTCATATTTTAAGCCGATATATCAACTCGTTGAAAAGTTAAGAGGGGGTGACTTTTGGACAATGAGCTCATTGTTGCACGCCGTAAAAATAAGTTAGTTAACAAAATCACCACTGGCGGCAGCAATCCTTGACTGATGACAGCCATACTTCAAACTTGTTTATTATGTAAACAAGTGGTTGACTCGAGATTCTGTGCAAAAACCTTGTGTGAAATTGATTAAAAATGATTGAAGAAGAATATGTGATTTATACACCTACAAATCTCTCCAAAATTGCAAATGCTACATTAGACAAGTTACCATCGAAATCGCAAAAAGTGTACGATTTAGCCTACAAAAAAAATTTAAAATGAGCTAAGGAAGGTTTAAGTTTATTTCGAAAGGGTTTTATTGGCCTATTTTAATAAAAAAAAACATACTTTATTACTGAATAAATTAAATTCAAAAATTAATATTTAAAAAAAATATATAATATGCTTGAAGAAAAAATAGTATGTTTCACTCAGAGGAAAAGTGCTTTTTTTTACTTGTCTGTGGTTTCCGGACTCCGCTTTGCGTCGTCCGTAAATTCTACAGACTAGTAAAAAAAGCTGCACTTTTCCTCTTAGTAAAACATTATACTATTAGATAACAATAATATATTCTTGTTAGATCTACCTACCATCCTAAATAATAATGCAAAGGGGTGATTCTGGGCCAAATAGGACCCAAGGAAAACTTTGACTTCTTTGATTTGCCCTATTTTTGGCTCAAGTGTGCTATGTTTGTCCAAAAAGAACCTGATTTTTTTTCAGATTTTTTTGACATTTATTTATGGCCTTTTAAAGATGACAAAAATGCCCAACTTTTCTAAAACGTATAATTTTTAAACGGCTGTATCTCTATAACGGTAAGATATAGAGACTTCAGACAAAGTGTATTTTAAAGTTTGTTAGTTGGAAGTTATTTTGATAATAAAGTAAATTTAAGTTTGGTGATTTTGGTGATGGTCACCAAAGTAACCAATTTTTGGTAAGATTTTACTCAAAATACGCCATCTTCGATTTTATTTTTTTAAATATATGTTAAACTACAGACATTTCTCTAACAGTTGCCCAAATTTCAAAATGGGACCGCCATATATTCGTCTTTGGTAAATTTTTAAAAATATAGTAGCAACTCAATTTTTTATTTATTGGTAATATTATGACCACAGTTTGATGTACGTTGTATGTTAACTTTACCTCAATCAAATTTAAACTAAAATTAACTTTTTTGCAAACGGAATTATAAGTTAATTGATTAATATTTTTAATATAACTAGCCAAGACACCCGTTTTTCGCACGGAATTTTTAATAAATTAGGCAAGGTATTATTTTTGCATTTTACAGAATGTTTTAGACATTCATAATATTCTATAGTTTATTATTCCATCAATCTATTTTCTAATCATCGTACAGAGTGATATTGGTAGACTGACAGTTTCGGGCTGCTGGCCCTCTTCAGTACCAAGAGTCAACTCTGCACGCTGATTAAGAAAACGTTTTTAGACTTTACTCGCAAATGGAATATAGCCATTAGATTGATGTAGACTTGTGCGCCATCTATTTCTAGATGTAGACAACTACTCATACCTCTCCTAATCTGGAGACTTTGAATGGTAGCAAGTTGAAGACTTGTGTGTCTCAAGCACATAGTACCACTAACGGGTGGTTAGACGTAAAATTAGTAAGGACAGAAATTTTTAATTTTAAACAAAATTATAAAAATATTAATTTATTATTCCATCAATCTATTTTCTAATCATCGTACAGAGTGATATTGGTAGACTGACAGTTTCGGGCTGCTGGCCCTCTTCAGTACCAAGAGTCAACTCTGCACGCTGATTAAGAAAACGTTTTTAGACTTTACTCGCAAAAGGAATATAGCCATTAGATTGATGTAGACTTTTGCGAGTAAAGTCTAAAAACGTTTTCTTAATCAGCGTGCAGAGTTGACTCTTGGTACTGAAGAGGGCCAGCAGCCCGAAACTGTCAGTCTACCAATATCGCTCTGTGCGATAATTAGAAAATAGATTGATGGAATAATAAATTAATATTTTTATAATTTTGTTTAAAATTAAAAATTTCTGTCCTTACTAATTTTACGTCTAACCACCCGTTAGTGGTACTATGTGCTTGAGACACACAAGTCTTCAACTTGCTACCATTCAAAGTCTCCAGATTAGGAGAGGTATGAGTAGTTGTCTACATCTAGAAATAGATGGCGCACAAGTCTACATCAATCTAATGGCTATATTCCTTTTGCGAGTAAAGTCTAAAAACGTTTTCTTAATCAGCGTGCAGAGTTGACTCTTGGTACTGAAGAGGGCCAGCAGCCCGAAACTGTCAGTCTACCAATATCACTCTGTACGATGATTAGAAAATAGATTGATGGAATAATAAATTAATATTTTTATAATTTTGTTTAAAATTAAAAATTTCTGTCCTTACTAATTCTATAGTTTGTTTAAATAAGCAATTAATTATAGCTAGCCATATTTTGTAAAGCCTACTATGTTTACTAAACATTGTTTAATGTCAAAAGAATCTAAAAAAGGCAAATTCTTATTAAGCATGCATAGCATACGTACGTATGCTATATAAGCCAAAAATCAGACAAATCGAAGAAGTCGTCTGTGTTTAAAATAGAATATTTTGTATTTCATTTGCCATGGAATGAGCCCAAACGTTTTCAGCTGAAATTGTTTTTGGTAAATGTTGAGGTGGAGTAAGGGGGTCAAAAGAATCCTAGCCGAATTGTTTGAATAAGGAACCTATATTTAAAATTTGAAGTCTTTAGCTCAAAGCGTTCTCAAGTTATAGTGATCACAAATTTTCTTGGACAGAAAGATATACAGATTGACCGACACACAGATTTCTATTGGTAAGCTATTGTTTTTTGTATATTAAACTACGAGAATATTAAAAAAAAAATAAAAAAAAAATTGCTAACGCAGTAGAAGAAAAATTAGATTTAAATTTAAATTAGATTTCCCATGCGAAGATTGAGTATCACAGCTAGTAAATATGTATATAAACTTAATTTAAGGTTTTCCAAAACATATTATGTAAGTATCTTTTTATTGCATTAAAAAAAATGATGTTAGTTTGATTAATTCCTAAAACTAAATTCCCGTGCGAATAACGGGTCCACTGCTAGTATATATGTATATCAGATGTAGTAAAAAATGTTGCAGATAAATATAAAATAGTTATTAAATATATCAGCATTTCCATTTCAAAAATACAGGGTAGTATTATTAATCTCTGCGTTAAAAAGTGGTTGGGAAATGAAATTTTGACTGACATTTATATCTTTAATATTTTGCCCAAGGCAATCCCATGGTCGTCCCATTATGAATTTTGGCACATGGTTAGAGAAAGATCTACAGATTATTATATCTTTTTATTAAAAAAATCAAAGATGGCGTAATCTGAGATAATCGTCATTGGCGACTTTGGTGACCATCACCAAAATCACTAAATTTTACATATCTTTAAAAATTATTAAAACACAACAAAATGGCTTTAAAATATATATTTCTTTAAATCTGGATCTTTTAGCGTTACTGAGATAGAGCTGTTTAAAAACAGGCTGTTTTAGTGACTTTTGCAATTTTGGCCAATTTCAAAAGGCCGTAACTCCATAAATAATGACCAAAAAAAATCTGAAAATTATATAATTTCTTATTGAGCATACGTAGAGCAAGTATACCAAAAATGGTTAAAATCGAAGAAGTCGATGTCAAAAATTGCCCTTTTAGGGTCCTATTTGGCGTAGAATGAGCCAAAGTTATTCATGATAGAGGAATATACTAGTATGCAAATTAAAGTTGTAAAAGTATCCAAACTATGCTTTTAACAAAGTTGGCTTGTTTTACTAGAGAAACTTTTATACTAAAGTGGTCATTACAGGTCTTAAGTAAATAATACCTCATGGAACATTTTTATATCTTTATTTTTTCCGGCAGTATTTTATATACCGGGTGAGTTTTATTTATGTCCACTTCTAAAATTAAGATTAATCTTCATTCGATACAAACGAAACAAATTAATTTTAAAAAAAATACCGTTTTTTTAAAAACACATTTTCTTAAAAAATAACCGTACCCGGTGCGTAATATACTAGTATACAGGCCTGCTGGGTTATTCAGAAATAATTTCGAGAAATTTAAGAGGTGATTCTACGTTCTAAAAAATATGAAAAAAGTTCCTATAAAGGTTGGTCCGGAAATGAGTCCTAAAGGAGCTACAACTCTTTAAAATTGTAATAAAAATAAGGTTTTTAATTAATAACCCTTTAAGATAGAGCGACGAGCTTTTGCATTTATACTAGTATTAATAAGGGCAATAAGTTTGTGTTAATTTATTTTTTTGAATTTATCCAGAGGCGTGCCTAGAGGCACAAAATATGTGAGGCTTAACACATTTTGCCCCAAACTATATTGTGTATATTTTTTTTTGGATTTTTTGTAATAAATATAGATTCCTTCAGTAAAAATACACAAAAAATGTCATATAGTGTAACACTGAAGGAACAACCGTTTTCAAAAAAAAAATGCAATTAAGAGGAAGTAACATTTTGTGCCACTAAAATGTTAATTTTTAAAAGGCTGTATCTCCTTTAATATTAAATTTAGGTGTTTTGGTAAAGAATACTTTTTTGCTTAGTTTTAAATGAAGAATCGTCCTGAAGTATTAAAGTTTTATTGGTGCTTTTTTGTTCCCGATTCAATGTCCATCTACCTTAGGGCTCATTTCCGAACCAACCTTTATAGGAACTTTTTTCAAATTTTTGAACGTAGAATCACCTCTTAAATTTCTCGAACTTATTTCTGAATAACCCTATATACTATTAAATATTTAGTGAGCACTGGAGTCTATATCCGTACAAGAATATAGACGTACTCGTACAAGAACAAGTTTACCAGCCATTTTTTTACCGACTTTGTTTTACTACTCTGTTTTTCTACACTAGCTAGCCTTTTAAAAAAAAGAAAAACTTTCAGTCAAACCAAACCACATTGTTAGCCTAATCGGCTTTCAGTGGTTTGGATTTTATAAAGGCATTTTCCGATTTCAAATTGAATCTATTGTTAAGGATAAAAAAACATATAAAAAGTGGAAATGAAAATCGAAAAAAAGCGGAAGAAAAGGATTTACAATATCGAGAAATGAATGCTTTACTCAAGGTTTATTATGTTCTTAAAAGACCTAATTATTAGGTTTACTTTTATAGGTCCTTTTAAAGGATTCTCAACAATGTATAAGAAACACAGATCTTGCTCTAGATACATGTAGAAATTATTTGTAAAAAAAACTTAATTTCTGACTTTATTTTCTCCCCAGTTTTATGTACCACTCCCGGGGAAAAAAGTTTATGTATGATTATGCATCATTATGCATAATTATGTCTAATTTGACCTAAAATTAGGTAGAATTTTACATGATTATGCATGATTATACATAATCATGTATGAATTTTAACCATGCATGAATTTTTGACCCGGTGTGATCATGCATAATTATGTATGGGTATACATAGACCTATGCCTAATTATGTATGCATGCATAACATTTTAAATTTTGGCGAAGGCGCACCATGCATGATAAAATTTTTGTATGATTATGCCTAATTTTGCATAATGATGTCTATTTTTGCCTTAAATTAGGTAGAATTATGCATGATTATGCATAATCATGTCTGAATTTTGACCATGCATGAATTTTTACTCGTTATGATCATGCATAATTATGTATGGGTATACATAGACCTAAGCCCAATTATGTATGCATAACATTTTAAATTTTGGCGAAGGCATCTAATTAAGTATAACTATGCATAATTGATGTAAAATTAGACATAATTATAAATAATTATGCATAATTATATTTAAACATTTTTTCCTGGGGGAAAAAGTTTATGTATGAGCATGCATAATTATGCATAATGATGTCTATTTTTGCCTTAAATTAGGACATTTCAGCTCAGAACGGCAGCACAGTGTGCTGACAATTTTAAACTATGTTATATAAAATGTATTTGTGACCCTGTATAAAGAAACCTAGTTAGTGTGTTAGTTACATAAGAATCCCAAAAAATAAATAAATTTGACAAACTAACCAGATTTCTTTGTACAGGGTCATATTTCAAAAACATTGTGCATATTATGCTCAATTTAACACAATGTGTTGACAATTTTGAACTATTTCGTATGAATAGTATTGGGTTAGTGTATTAGATTCACATGAGCTGCTTTTGTTTTGAAATTATTCCATTTTCCTGCTTGTTACCAGCTTCCTGCGGGATATTGTTACTGACGACAAGAAGTCCCCAGGGGATTTCCACTAGGAAGATTTTTGTCTGTTGTCTTTTATATTTTCTCATTTTTTTTTGTCATGTTGGTAATTATTGGTCTAAATATTATTGTTCGTAAATTTTGGTAACATTTTTTTTAACCCCCAGAGAAAAAATTTAATATGACGTGTTCCTGATTTGTGTTACTTTGAATTTTTAGGCACATGAATATATATTCAAAACAAATCATTGTATAACACAATATCCTGCGTTTTTTAAACATAAAAATAAGAGAAAACATTAAATTTATTTCAAAATTTTTGACGATTTTTACTTTTAATTTTATCTCTTTAAAAATTAATCTTCATATTCCGGGTGTCCCAACTCTATTTACCCAGCCATTTTCTCGTAAACTAAAAGAGATAATCAGGTTCTGAGAAAACCTTCTTAAATAAGACAACTTAAACTATCTTTTAGCATATATTTGATACTTTTAGCTCTTGAAATGTGGACAGAGGGACATTTTTTTAAATGAAGGTGGTGTAGTACATCATTTAAAGCTTATAAAATTCTTCATTTAACTATATATTTTTAAATTTTTTTAAAGATTTTTTGTGTGTTTAAAATAGGGTTGAAAATGGGTATTTTTGTCAAAATTTCTCTAAAAAGTTAAACATTTTTTTTTTAAATTACTAATTTCATGATAAAAAAAAGTAAATTATACTTTTAAACTAATTTTAATTGACATAAATAAAAAACTACAAAAAAAACTTAAAAAATCGCATTTTTTAGCACAAAAAAATTAAAAATCAAACCCTTAAAAAATTTGTTTAAAGAAAAATATACAGTGCAATAGAGAATTTTATTTGCTTTAAAATGATGTAACACACGACCCCTCTTTTCATTAAAAAAAATCCCCCCCATGCCCCCCTGCCCACATTTTAAGAGCTGAAAGTATCAAATATATGCTTAAGGATAATTTAAGATGTCTAATTTAAGGTGGTTTTCGCAGAATTTGAATATCTCTTTTAATTTTCGAGAAAATCGCTGGGTAAAAAGAGTTGGGACACCCGGTATATATAAATGCTTAGTTTTTAAAATATATTATTTTTTTATATATTTAAAAATAGATCTTCATAATATGAATATTATATATGAATGCTTAGTTTTTAAGATATCTTAAAAACTAAGCATTTTTAGGCGAATGTTTATATTAACTTTATTTAACCAGAATGATCCATTAAATTTGAATTTGTTGAAAAAAATAAAACTGTGACATAAATGTACTTATTAGTATTTTTTAACTGGCCCACAGGATCGTCTACTCTTAAAAATAGCTTCCATAAACATGTATCTAAAATACCTAGTTTCAAATTTATGGACTTTTGCACGGTGAAATGCATAGCTAGTCCCACCTTCTTTTTGGCTTTTTGCCATAAAATCTGAAAACATGAAACCGCAACTGAAACACGCTGAAAACAATGTTCGCAGTGTCCAATTATCATTAAGCTTATTCATCAAGTTAACTATGGAATTTATTATGACACTCGTCATGACATATTACGATCAAATGTCATAACGACATTTAAATCATAGTTCCGGATTATCAATTAAAAGGGTAACTAGATTTGCATCAAAGCGTGTAAACTATTAGAAATGATTACACAGTACAACAAAAAAAATCTGGCATGGAACCAATTTTTTTAAGTAAATGTTGGGTCGTAGATTTTGAATCTGTAACCAGATTTTTCGGGTAGCGTCAGGGTTTTTTTTTATATGCAGTTAAAATTATCAATTTTCTCTAGTTTACAAGTTTTTTTTGTTTGTTTCCTGAAGTTTTTATCATTTTTTGGGTTATGCCAAAATAAAAAAATAAACAGTTTTTAAAGTTCACATATTTGCACAATAAATCAGAAATGGATAATTTTTTCAATATATTAATAACAATCGAGTTAATTCAAAAATAGTCATGTTGGAGGTGAAACTGTTTTTTTTTTTCCATTTTAAGCGAAATTATTCATCGAAGAATAAAAGTTGTTATAAGAAAACTTGTAGCTCTTCAAATTCTCTATAAGTTTAGTATATTATAAATTTTCATAGATATTATGCATAGAGAAGGAAAGAGAACCATTAGTCCAGCCTGCGCAAGATTATTTTGTGACAGAACGGGACAGCGAAATGACGTAACGCAATATATCTGACCTTGCGCAGTACGCATCTCTATCAGCTGTGAAATGCTGTCGGTCGTAAAACAATTCATCACCCCAGTATTCATTTGTCTTATCTCCAAAAAACCCCAGTAAAAATCTTAAAATGTCCAAAAATAGAGATATGGCAAACCAATACTGGGGTGACGAATTATTAGTAGTTTGTTTATACTGTCAGTACTGTCAGATCGTCGTTTGTTTCTGTTCATTTTTCGATTTCTACTGTGTTTTAATTGTTTTTTTGCTGCATTTATTTATAACTTTAAACCTAACCTGTATTGTTGCTTTATGAAGAGCAAAGGGTCAATCCCTGGTGTACTTAAAGTAGGTGTACAAAATCCCGAAACTCAAACACACCTCGAAAAATTCTTATAAAATCATTTTAAAAAACTATTTCGACGTTTCTTCGTAGATATTTATTGTTTTTTGTTGAATTTTTTACAATTTTTATTTGACACACAAAACTAAGGTTAAAAAATACTCGTCAAAAACAATAGTAGTGCGCATGTGCAAGTTTATCTCAGATGCGCTAGGCACATTTATCACAGTATTCTGCAACGGCTTTGGAGGTCTTTCCTTGTCTATGATATTATGGTACGGTTACAAAGGGCGCAACTCGACTTTCAGTGCCCACTGTAAAAAGTCAAGTACGACGCGGTAGTCCACTACACCAATCCTCCCATATGTTTTTACTCATTACAATTAAAAAGTATAACAATATAGCGGAGGAGAGAACAGTTTAATTTCTGGAAATAAACTCAGTTAGAAAACTAAGTGATAAATAAATTATTCTTAATATTTATATAATGTTAATTAGCTCAAGTCAACCCCCATTATTAAGGACTAATTTGGAACTTTTAAATAAAAGTTGAATTGTGGTAAATTAATTGAATAATTACCTTTATTATACTAAATTTTCCGGACAAAACCAAATATACAGTATATTTGTGGTGAATAAATGTTTAATTGTAATTAATAATTTTTTTAAATACTTATTATTAATTATCACGAATAGACTAAAATTAACTTTATTTTTTGATAACAAGATTGTTTTATGCCAAACAAATCCGAGGACCCAAAAAATAGAATATCTTAAAAATAATGTTTTTTTTTGCTTTATTTAAAATGTTATTGCTTTAAGGTTCGTTTTATGTGGAAGGTCATATTTTTATTATTGATGAAAACATTTTTTTTTATTATGTATTAGAAAAAATAAGCTATATATTAATAAATAGATTATACATGTAACTTGCCAATGACAGGTTGTCATGTAATATAGATTACTATATATTCTGTCACGTCATAAAATATTACAATATTATTACATCTATAGTCCGTCCAATTATGCAAGATAGTAGTTTAAAATTCCCGCAATTTTTAAGCTACATCATTGGTTAAAAACTCGAACCTTTAACATATAAAATATTGTGACATTTTATGTCTATAACAATGATTGACGGTCGTTAAAGCTAATAAAAGAAGAGAAAGTTACATAAAAAAATGGTTATACTTAATGTTATTTTGTATGGTATTGAAAAAGGTGATTTTTTGGTTTATTCTTCATACACTCACACAAGTAGCATATTCTGCATATTGTACAAACGTAAACTATATTGAAAATTACACATTTTTACGCTAAACATTCGATCATTAAAAAAGAACCACTTTCCGTAGTACACGTTATGTAATACACTATTTACTGGTACTGTTTGTAAAGCTAAATAGGGTTGCCCACCTTATCAAAAATCAATCCAGGATAGTCCACTCGCAATAAATAAAGGAGGGTATCGCATTTTGGGTTAAATCGCCTGCAACGATAAGACTTTACAAGCTTATAGATAGATATAAAATAAATACTTAGCCAAAATTTTAGCCCTTTTTACATCCCGGAACATACTTTAATTAATTATTTTAATTAAGAATTTGACATCTGTCAATGTACGATTTGGCAACATTGCACAAAACTTCAAGTGTCAAATGTCATCTCGTCAAAATAAAAATAACTTTGCACTGGGCGAAAGGAAAGGGTCTGTGTTGTGTTCACTGCTCTTGACTATAATATTAAAATATGTTGTTGTGTTTTATTAGTTTTCACGGATTCAATATACTGTAATTGAATGTGTAATTAGGCTGGACTTATGTGACTGGTTTCTTATGTTTAAATACGATTATGGAGTTATTTTTGAGGTATTTATTCTATAATAACGTTGTGAGCAAACCAGCAGTTTCTACGATAACCCAAAACATGTAGGTCCATGGGACAGTGTTATCAAAGACAAGTAATTTAATGTTAAAACATGTAGAGTTTTTATTATACATTCTACCTAAATGTAGGTATTTATGTTGGTTTTTAGATTAACAAAAAATATTGCTTTTTTTCAATATCATATCACATTTAGCGCAAGAATAATGCGATGTTGTCGGGTTTACGATATCAAATAATTTCTTAGTTTTTATTTTTTTGTTTTCATTTTGTCTTTATCAACAAATAACACAGTTTTTTATCATTTCTTTTCATCATTTTGCAATTTTTTGAACAAAAGCATATTTTTCTTATTTAGCCCAAAACTCCTATTTAAAACGATACCCTTCTTTCAGAAAGTGCACGAATGCAACTATTTATCTAGAGTATTTTTGGGTTTTTCATTTTCTCTTTTAGTAGATCGTAAAATTGAAAGGATCGTGCAATTTTAAGAATCTTTGCATTTTTATTCTGCAGGTTGGCGGTGAAAATCTACATTTTTACTGTGCTTTAGTACATTTTCATTTTAGGATTTAAGATTTACTTTATTTATTTTGTGAACGTAAAAGCGGGTTTTAATTCTGGGAAATTTTACTAATTCCAAAACGGATTATCGAAGAAAAACAAGAAAAGTTCGGCGAAAAAGTTATTTAACTAGGTAATTAATTGCGAATTCTTACATAAAGAAATGCAGAATAGGCAATTTCGCAAGTAAGAGAGTTAGTTAGTCCAGGTAGTGGGTACACTCAGAGAAAAATCGTTGTAAAATCAAACAAAAGTCATATGTTTTACAAGAAAACCAATATGTTTTTGCTCCGACAGTGTTTTTTGTTAATTCAAAAATATACTTTTTAATTTTATAAGCCATTGTAAAAAAAAAATATTCCTTGTAATTTAAAAAATGTTTCCTTTTAAATCATTTGTAGACTTGTAAATGATTTAAACATAAAACTGGTTATTTTAAAAAGAATTCTTTTAATATATAGATATTTTTAAATATAAAGGGCAATATTATAATTTTATTAAGAAAACATTAAAATAAAAATGTAAGGGACAATCCTTTTACTTTAAAGTTAAAAACGTTTTGGTGTACACATTATTTTTTTCAATTAATATTATTCATAACTAAAACGTAAAGTTTTTACTTTTAATATTTTAAAAGGCAATTTTTTTTAATTGAAATCATTTCTTATTGATTTTACAAGTTGAGATTTTTCTGAGTGTAGGTTCTGACTTTGAAAGTTCTAATTTGATAGATTGGTACAGTTTGGTGTCCTCATTAATATTCTGAGTTTTCGATCTTGAGCGACCGCCGCTCGCGCTGCCATATTGGAAAAATGGTACCGAAAACAAGTTTTTCGAGAATATCTTCTCTCCAGCGCCACCTAGGGTAAAAATAGTTATTACCAAAATTATAGAAAATTAAATTTACTGCAACATTAGTAACAAATATATTTTAATCGGATGAGTAGTTTACGAGTTACAGCGGACTCAAGCTCAGAAAATTTCTACAATATCTGAAATTTCACAACAAACAATAATAAAACAATAAAAAAAATAACTGTTAGTAATTAATTTAGGGAATAGTGAAATTGGCACCGACTTAAGTATTTTTTATTTTTTACCTTTTAGAGACATAGAAGTCGGTTCATTTTTTTTTGCGAAAAGTTTTTATTAACTAGCGTATTAAGTGGATAAAATCACTTAATACCTGAGTTGAGAATTCAATTTTATCCAACAACCTTTAATTTTAAATAAAAATCTATAATTTAGCAACTTTTGTCAAAATTAAGGTTTTGTTTTTACACTTTTTTGAAGTTCAAAGAATTATTTAAACCCACTTTGCGGACGACGCGTCGCGACGCTGTCGATATTTTCATTTTTAAAAGCTGCGAATTTCTCCATCACAAAAAATTATTTTGGATTTTATTTTAGAAAAGCACTCTGTATGCATTTCTCTGTATTTTTTTTTAAATTTTTTAAAGTTTCCTATTAGCAATAATGGACATTAATTAATTTACAGTTTTTTTCCACTTTCTGCAAAATAAACTGCAGTTAGGAAATTAAATTCAGTTTTCGCCTATAATTTTGCGCTTTTGTGTTTTTCATTTCCTCTTTTAGTGGATCGCTTTTTTATTTCGCGAGTTGGCTGTGTTTTGTGCTGTATTTTTTACTATGGTTTTAATACATTTTTATTTTAGAATTTACGCTACCTCTAAATAAACAGTGAAAACCGAGAAAAACGCAAAATTTATTCAAAAATGTTAATGCAATATTTTGACATCATGATTTATGGCTCCCGTGACCCCAGGAGTCAACCTTACCTCACCACGATTTTTACTTATTTATTTTAAAAACAATCCGACTCAAGAATCTATGTTCCCAATTTGAAGTCATTAGTTCAAATCATTCTTGAGTTATCTTGGCTACAATTTTTCCCGGTCAGGCACACTGACTGACTGACGGAAATCGTCTTTTTTACATAAAATGTATATTTATATTATTAAAAGTCGAGAAATGTAAAAAAAGCAATAATATTTTTGTAATAATCTACTATTTTACTATTCCCTAAAACTACTTTTGTTTTGATTAACACAGTCGTCCAAACCGAAGTAAATGATCGATTTCAGAGCCACATATCGAAGGACAACTGTGAAAATCAAATCTTCCATATGCTATATTGAGTAGAAAAATAATTGTAAAGAATAGCAATAACAGCTAGCGACATCTACTGCTAAAAGCACACTCAGAAAAATCTCAACTTGTAAAATCAATAAGAAATGATTTCAATTTAAAAAAATTGCCTTTTAAAATATTAAAAGTAAAAACTTTAAGTTTTAGTTATGAATAATATTAATTTAAAAAAATAATGTTTGCATCAAAACGTTTTTCACTTTAAAGTAAAAGTATTGTCCCTTACTTTTTTATTTTAATGTTTTCTTAATAAAATTATAATATTTCCCTTTATATTGTTGAAAAATATCTATATATTAGAAGAATTCTTTTTAAAATAACCAGTTTTATGTTCAAATCATTTACAAGTTTACAAATGATTTAAAAGGAAACATTTTTTAAATTAAAAAGTATATTTTTGAATTAACAAAAAACACTGTCGGAGCAAAAACATATTGGTTTTCTTCTAAAACATATGACTTTTGTTTGATTTTACAACGATTTTTCTCTGAGTGCAGATACTGGATAAAACCTAACGAACGTCCAAAAAAGAAAGTAATCTAAGGTTTGGATAAACTCTTGCACGCAGTCGATAGGGGGCAGCATTTTTTGCCACGGTGGACATTTGCCGCCAATTGAATCCTAAACGCTAGAGAGTTCCCTTTACTGTGGTATCAGAATTAATTATCTAATTAAAAAATTTACATTTTTAAAAATGTAGAAAAATATATTTGTAATAATTTATACTGATATGTGTCTCTGAAGAGTGCTAAAAAGCACGAGATCGATCAGTCACTTCAGTTTGGACGACTGTGTTAATCAAAACAAAAGTAGTTTTAAGAAACAGTAAAATAGTAAATTATTACAAATATATTTTTCTACATTTTTAAAAATGTACCAAATTTTTTAATTAATTAAATGATATTTTTATTTCTTTTACTAACGGAAGACTTTCCTCGCAGTAAAATTCAAGATTTTTTTTACATTAAAGAAAAATTAAATAAAAGGAATTTTTTTTCCCGTCATTATCGTAATTTAAACCTTAGTGAGGACCATATTTTGGGTTAACCCCTCTGATGCGTGTTAATTGTCTGTAATTAAGAAGGGTCGCTTCTTAGATTAAAACAGGTCTTTTAACTACTTTGGAATAATTAGATACATTTTGGGTTAAATAGCCTATAGTCATGCTAAACTTTCCCAAAAGAAAATGGCCCTATCCGGACTTTTTATTTTAATATGGGTAGCTTAAGTTATTTAAGAATAGATAAAAATAATCAATGAATCATTTAAGCCAATTGAATTTTAACATTATACGCAACAATATATTTTTTATTCGATTGATTCTAAAAGCGGCACTTTTTGTTTATATTTTACGGTTTTTACTGTAATATTTATAAAGAAATATGACCTTTTGGTCACTTTTAGTCTTAAACTAACTGTTCTTTTTGACCAGATACAGTTATTATAATCATTACATACAAAATAAAAATTTGTTCTATAACATAACCTCAAAATATATGTTAACTGATTAATCTGCATTCATCCACTAAAATAACTTAAAAACACAACATTTCAATTGTAAAATCAATTTTAATATTTATAATACTCATAGAACGGTTTTTGAAATATTATTATTTTCATAACAGACACATTTTAACAAAAATTAATCACCAAGCTATAGCTTTTTTAGTTTAAAAATGAAACCACACGCAAAGGAAACGATTCAATTGTTTTTTCAGCGATTTGACTGGATATCAATTTGTTGGATAACTAGATAAGTAATAAGACAGTAAAAAGAAATACTTTTTGCAATTTAAAATTAATAATATTTTAATAATTTACTATAATTAGTAACAATCAAATAAAAAATATTGTATAATACACGGACAAAATGTTAAATTTCGATTTCGTAGGTTTATTACCCTCGGGCCGGCCCTATCGGCCGGCCCTCGGCTTCCAAAAACCCAATCAATCGAAAAACTTAACTATTTGCCCTTGTATTATAAATTACTGTTTATGTGTTAAGTTTTTGTAAAGTGTATCGTCGTGTGCATTTTTCGCTTTTGTGCTGTTTTTTTTTTGTCTTAAGGACACGCCTAGGCGCGCAAAAGGTTGGGTTATTGTTTTTAATAAACTTGGACCTGCATAAACTAAAAATGCAATTTATTTTTCCACATCACGTCAAATTTTTGTGATGCACGCGATGAAAAGTTCTAAAATTTTATAATTTAACTAACCATTGCAAACTTTTTTAAATTAAGGAACGTTCAAGGATTACATAAATAATTAATTAATTATACACTTCATACCCCGATTCTCACTTTATTAAAGGCTGTAGATTTTATATTTTGGATACCCCCAAATAAGGATGGGGGGTTAGCCAGAACAAAAAAAAATACGGACCTTCCGAAGCTGAGAATAGGCGTTTAGAGTGAATTAATTTTGCATGACAAAATAATTAAAAAAAGACTTTCATCCAAACTTCAGGTCTTCCAAAATAAGGCACTCTGAATATGTCTTAATACTCCCTGGTTTATGAGGAACACCTAAATTCACAGAGATCGCGATATGCTCTTGTCTTGATTTTTCTCAAAATCGAGATAGAATAAGACAAAAAACATAATTTCTCAATTCAAGTAACACCCTAACATCAACCCACTACATGGGATTTCGTTGAAAGTAATCCTCCCATTATATTAATGTATAGTACATTTTAAAAGTTTTCCCAACAAAAAAACAAAACTATAAGATAAATGATACTGAGTAGAGTTATAATTTTTATGACATCTCTTGCACTTTTTATTAGGCTTTAGGTTGACAACTTGAAGTAACCTTTATATATTACTTTACTGAAGTTTCTTTATACAGGGTGTAT